>UCOK01018633.1:0-47321 GCA_900474325.1 Synergus umbraculus | reverse complement strand
AAAGAAAACTTTCTTTCTTTTAAAATAATTTTGTTTGATTCAAACGAAGTTTCTTTGATTCAAACAAAATTATTTTTAATTATTTTAATTTAAAGAAACTGTTTGTTTAATTCAAAGAACATTTTTTTGAATTAAAGAAATGTGAGAAAGAAAAGGAAAAGAAAAGAAAGAAAAAAGAAACTGTTTTCTGGGTGCGGAGAAAAATGGATATTAAAAAATAATATCTAGCTATTTAACTATGGGACGACTATCTAGATATTTAGATATAATATCTTGATATTAAAATATATAACCCAAATATTCTAACATTCAATATTTTAATCTCTGGATATTAAATTAAAATATCTGGATATTAAGTTTTAATATCAAGATATCTTCCCATAGTTAAATAGCTAGATATTACTTTTTAATATCTATTTTTCTCCGTGTATCGCAGATAAATAGTATAATTAAATATAAATTATTAAATAAGAAACGTATTAAATTTCAATGCAATTTTAAATATATAAGTACAGAAATGAACGAAAAATCGTAGAATTTTTCCACCCATAAAAGTTTCACCCCTACTGACCTATCATATCATCATTACCGTGAGAAGAAGGTGGATAAAAAGCAGGGTGAGTTGAAACTCAAGAGTGCAGCCCCTACAACCTTGTTCTCTCATGGACAAGTAATTTATCGGGGTAATAACAATTTTTCCGTTTTAACAGTACGCGGCATGTTTGCGTCGAAATGCACTTGGAGGTATAGTGGCGGTGTCGGTGGTGGGACGATGGTGTGGATAGTGGATGAGGAAAACGCACAGAAAGGGGAAAAGCGGATATCGCCCGGGGTCTGCTGCAGATCCGGCAGATCCGGTACCATCGGAATGCCGGCAAATGTATGCCGTATGCAAATGTGATCCGAGGCGTGCAGTAATCTGGAATTTGCTGAGACGTGTACATTTCGCTGTAAAGGATTGTCGAGGCTGTATGCAATGTAGCCACTCGGTTATCCTGTTCTATCGTAACTCGACTAAATAGCCGCTTACGAGGTGTTTATACTCGCAAAATTTCACTGAAAATTGGTCTTAGTATTGTTTCTATGGTGTCAAGCTTCTCAGGTTAAGTGCCCTCCCAAACAACTCGAGAACTTTCTTCATTTTGAGTGTTTGGATTGAAAATAAAAAGAGAAGGATTCTCGAAGGAAAATAATGAAAGAATTTTCATTTAAGGCAAGTGAGGAATTGACTCCATAGTCTGATCTTACCTAAACTTCACTTCTTGCATCAAAGTCACGTAAAGGTCGAGTGACACAAATGGATGCTTCATATTTGACTTCGAAGAGTTTATTTGTATGCCAGATGTGAATTTCGTGAACACGATGCGCCATCCAATGAACGCAAAACAAATCATGGATTGACAACTGGGTTAGATACACTGAAAAGTTTGTCGCATTGTATACGTTCACTCGTGCTTATATCTTTCAAATATATTCCACGATACAATGTATCCATATAAAACAATTCAACTCTCAAAATTCAGTTTTACAATATACTTTACGGAATTCCGAGGAATTTAAAGAGTCTTATCAATTCTCTAAAATTGAATCAATCAAATTCCACTGATTTTCAGTGACTCTTTTTTCACGATTTTAATCCGTGAAAATTCACTGAGAATTAGTCAAAAGTCACTGAAATTTTCAGTAATCGTCACTAAACTACTAAAAATTTCAGTGACTTTTCGCTGATTTTCAGTAGAATATTCACTAATTAAAATCGTGAGGAAATCAGTGGAATTTGACTGGTAAAAAGTTAAATTTCACTGATTCAAGTTTAGAGAGAAGTTTAAAGGAATTTTAAGGGTTTTATTAAGTTTTATGGTATTTCCAAATCTTTCAGTAGTTTTAAAAGATTAAAAATTAAATCCTCTGGATCTTAACTGAAGAAAATCCTGAAATTATCAGGGTAATGTTTTTCAAGACTTGAGCTCTCTGTGTAATTAAAATTAATCATAAATACTCTTTTATCGGTAACAATCTAATAAAATTCAATATCTAAAATCTGTTTCTTATTGCAACATTCAAAGTTACTACTCTAGAAGGACTTTAGCTGCACTCTTGTTCATCGAGGATAATAACATTTTATTGCAGAATTCCTATAAAGGCGATTCGTGTATTTCACATCAGAAATAAAAGGGACTTGCACGAGCGACTCTCTCGATCGAAAACCCTTTGTCTATTGAGAGTTTCCAAATACAGCAACCATAACGTCTACGTACAGACAATTGTCCACAGACAATCATGAAAACCGAAGTCTGCAACCCTATAGATATATAATAGAGCAAAGCGATCTGTCATTTATGGTGTGTGTCATTTACCGTGTGACAGTTAAAACAGAATGAAAGGATCGTGTAATAATAAAATTCTACCTTCACTTGTCACGCCTTAATGAAAGTATTTTATGCATCAAGCATAAAAGGGTGTAACAAGGTTTAATTTTCAGACTTATGAAATTTAATACAAATAAAAATCGAGCAAAAGTGAATTTTGGGGAATTTGGCAATTTATTAAAAACTTATTCTATATTCAAATAAGTTGCCCTGATCTTCCCTATACTGGATTATTCTTATCAGAGAATTTTCAATAACCCTCGGGCGAATATTTCCGATTATCAAGCGACAGGATTTGAATTCTCGTCACGTTAGCTATGAAAAATAAACAACAAAGCCGCAGAACAAGCAGCTTAATATTGTTTGGCCCCTACGGCGGTATTTATTTCTAATCAAAAATTTCGCATATATATCCCAGCTGAATTTCGGCGAGAGTTGTTGCATAGTGCATGAGTTTATTCCCAACCAATGTGGTATATCTGTTCTCAAAAAACGAAAAACATCATTGTCAGATCGAATGCACTTCTGTACTACAATATTATGTAAATTATACTATACTCGGATCAGATTTATTCACGCGAAATCCCGAAATTACGTGCTTTGGAATAACGACATGTTTTGAAACAAGTGATTCTTTTTATATCTACTGTTTTTTTTTTCTCTCGGGATTTAAAATATGTTTTACAAGTTTCTATAGATTTGCCTCTTTCTCACCAGACATCACTGAGAAAAAGGTTTGGTGCGGACAACAAAATAATTTTGTTGGTATTTATGCAACAAAATTTTTTTGTTGGCTCAACCAAATTATTGTTGGGTCAAGAAAACGTTTTGTTAAACTAATAAGCCCAAATTTTCCGAAATTTTCAACACGATGTCTTAATTTATGAGGATTACAGAAATCTAGAAGCTATAATTAATCACTATCACTGATTTAATCTGCCGAATTCAATTTGATAAATTCAATTATTTATTACTGAGAGTGTGAGAAGTATTTGGATCTAATACGGATGTAAGAATCCCCTTACTCGTTAACAGGTGGTTTGAAGTGTTTCCCTTGAGGGCTCTAAGGAAGGGTTGATGATCGTTTTGAGAGCAGTACGAGTATAAGAGAGAATTGGGGGCAAACTGCGACACAAATACTTATTCCTATATTGTTTTCTCCCTCTTTATTGTTATATCGACACTGGTCGCGATCTTCAGTATTTTCGCTCGAACATTCACCCTTGTTTAGTTACTTTTCTCTTCATTTACGTATCACATACATTTTTAAAAGCACAACATTCATGTGTCGCATCACATATTCAGTGCACCTTTATAGCTTCTTAATTTTTTAGAATCATGAGAGTGAATGTCAACCGAATCATGTTAACTGAAGTCTAATTATCCACTAGAGGTGATGAAAAATTTCTGAGTGTAAAATAAGTGGCTACTTTGTTAGAAATCTGTAGTGCTTTTCTTTAGCACCGACGGAAGAGGCGAAAGCATAACGAGTTTTTCTGTCCTTTTTTGCTTTTCTCCCTCTTTCTCTTCCGTTTACGAAGATGCACCTTTTCACCCATCACAGTATTCTCGTTGGAAGCACGCAAAGGCGGCAGCCTATTTTTGAGCAATAAAAATCAATGGCATCTTTTACTCCCTCTAGCACGCGAGGCACGTCGGTAAAAGACACTAAGAGAAAGAGAGAACAAGAGAGAGAGAGAGAGAGAGAGAGAGAGAAAAAGAGAATCCTTAGATAGAATGCCATAAGGCGCTTAGCCTTTTGACTTTCATCCCGTGGCACTGAGGGCAAAGCTTCCGCTTCCTCAACAATTTCAATCCGACTTTGAATTCACTTGCGAGATAAGAGCGATCTTTTATCTCCTCTTAAGCCACTATTTTGCAACTACATCCCTTTAAAGCCTGATTATCGCACTCACAAATGAGAAAAATGTAGTTAAGGGTAGCAGAGTGAAAAGTAAACAAAGAAAACTTTCTCTTTTCGTCAAAATATAACATTAAGTGAAATTACATATTACAAATAAACTTTCTTCCTTCGCATGAAAATGCTCAGCCGAGGAAAATCCACAGAGGGTATTATTAAAAAAGTTCTATTCAACTTGTACGTTTTATACACTCAACTCTATTTTTACAACGTAAAAGAACACAAAGAACGATCAAAACTCCCTTCGTTATACATAGAACATTCACAATAATATATATTCCGTACAAAACGACTTACATCATTAAAAGCAAATAAGTTTTCTCAGTATTTTCCATGCATGAAAGAGTGTCGCTTCAATTGTAGGGGATTCGTTCTAGCATATTTTAAATTATCAAATTATAAAACTTGAGAGTTTATGTATTCTATCAGTTCATTCAGATTGAAATTGCGGCGTTTCCATTAAAGTTTGATTGAGTAGCAAATAGGATATTTAATAAAAGGACTTGAAAGTACCGGATCAAAACTTTATGAATTTCTGAATGATAATTTAAAAACAATTTCAGGTGAAAACATATATAACAAAAAAAGTTGAAGAAAACATTTATTATGTTTCTTCTCTGGAAAGAAATTCGTGAACTCTTTCTGTATTTGAATTAGGGGGATTTAAAGTGGAAATTGAATGCGTCCAAGTTTTGCAAAAGCTTTTGCGTGTAGCATCAGAGGGTTGCGGATCTCCATCGCAAATGTAGAACAACGCACAGCATAACGCGAAATGAAACGTGGCGGCCGTTAGCGTTGAAGTTGGGAATGGTGAAAGGATTTTAATATAAAATTCCAAGCATTCCAAGTTCTCGGTTTTCAGAGCAACCCGAGACCTGACAGGAGGAAACGGTTGGACGCATGCGGAACTTCCGTCGTTCCACATACGAATATCCCACACAAGAGAATGTCTACCAGTAGCTAGACATTCTCTTTCATCCACCCCCTTGTCTCTCTCTTGTATTGCTTGTGCGTAAGTGATGCGGACATAATTTCTACGCCACACTTGCGAATTCATCCACAATAATCTACACCCAGATCTCTACGTCAAAGTATAATCGCATACATGTGTTTGCAAAACTAAGTACAAATAGTTCAAAACTTTCAACAACATTCCAGGCTTATGCGACGTGAAAACTTTAATTAATATTTTGTTCATAGTTTTAATTGTTTCATTATAATATTAAGGTCAAATGTGTATGTGACGATTTAGTAGTATCAGTCATCAGAGTACCTATTATTAACAAAAGGTGATTTTTAAATAGAAGCAGATGTGATGTACACTATTAAAAATGTTTGCAGAATTAATATAAAAGCATATTAAAATTACTATAAGGGTATATTAATTTTAACATGGCTGTATATTAATTCTAAAACATTATGGTATATTAAATTCAATTTACGGTAAATGCAAATGACTTTACTCACAGTATATTAAATTTTGATCAGTTTGTTTTTAACAGTGTAGGTGAGAAAAAATTCATGAGAAATTTTGAGGAATTCAAAATAATTTAAAAGATATCAAAAAAAGTCGAAAAAATCGAAAAGAATTCTAATTTACAATTGTCACCTTTTAATTATGAAAAATCAATGATGTAATTAACTGGAAAATAATTTTGTGCGATAAAATATTCCCTGGAGAAAACTAGGTTGTGAAGTGCGACTATTTTTACAGAGGAATGGAAATTCTGCATTTGTCGTGGGTTGTTGAGCGAAACAAGCTGTGAATTTTTGGCAAGGAAAGAAGTAGAGAAAAATCAGATTGATTGTTAGCAGCATTGTCGGATTTAGAGTCGTTGTATTCAAGCGATTGTATGCACCAGTAAATCTCTATTCGCCTCTTTCTCTCTATCTGGATTTTCTCTCTTTTTCGACAAGCTTAGAAAGTTTACAGTTGCCAGTAAATCTAGCGGATCTAGGCCTCTTTAACATTGTACAGAGATAGTGAATAAGGTATATCTGTTGGACAGGTTCCAGTGCAGGAGCTGGCTAGCGGGGGTTAAAATGGCAAGCCTGGTCGGAACAGTTGTGGGGGTTGGTATTACTGATATTAGCGTCGTCAGTAACTCTTTCGAAATGGGCTTGGCACGCCTGGGTACTTTCAGCCTCCCTGAATCACGCTTCAGATCCTCGGCTTATATACCTGACATTTTTTTTGACAAGACACTGATCCCAAACAAAGAATTTCAGACCCCTTTCCCTATTTTCATCCTTGAATGAGGTCAAAGCTCTTTTTTCCCGAATTCATTTCCTATAGAAATCTCAACTTCATCGACATACCTGACTGTCTTGAGCTTTTTCTATGCCGAGTAGTTTTTTACAATAGATTGACGTTTCCAAGACTAGTAAGATTACTAAATTCATTAAAATTTATAATTAGTCAGAGAGAAAATTCAGACAATTCTAATTAGGGAAAATTAAATTGCTATGAATGATTCAACAATTTAGTTTTCATTTATATTAAGTTTCCAATTACGTACAATTAATTAGCTTTCCTCGCTGGTTTATAATTGCAAAACATAAATTACGAAAGTTTGGCTAATTTAGATACAATTCAGTATAAATTAAGTGAACGAAATTTGTATTGATCATAATTAAAAGCTTTTCATCTCAAAAATACATATGAGTGGAGCGTTTATAACATTAAATTTCGATTTACAGTGATTATATTGGTTATTAAATTAACAATTTTAAACGATTAAATTAATTTTTAATGCTCCTTTGTAATGAACCTCTGTTTGATTAGATTCTAATAAAATAGATTTTAGATCATTTCTTTTTATTTTAACGGTATATTTTTATATTTACCAATATTAATAGTTTTTATGGTAATATCAAAAAGAGCAATTTAGAATTTTACTTTAACATCTCTTCTCATTCTTTAGTAGGTACTTTAAATTATATTATCATTTTTATAGAATTGTCATTAAAATATTATGAATTGGAAGATTGGTAATTCATGAGAGATATTAATGTTTATCTAACTCGTTTCTCTTGAAGTATTTTTATACAACTGAGTGCATTTCTGAGTCGACGAGCAGCCATAAAGTAGAGTTTTATTCACTGAATTCCGCCAGATATCGAAGAAATGATCGCCCCTTGGGAAAAAGATCTGTGCACTTTTTAATGGCATATCAGTTCTCGCGACCAAGAAGAAATGGTCTCAAGAGAGCTATAGTTTTCATGGCAAGTTATTTTTTCAAGAGTGAGATCACTTTTTTTTTTTAACTTTCGATACCGTCATCTTTTTAACGCAAGCTTTCATGTAATGACTTTTACTCAAAAAATCAATCTCATTCGAAAGAGATACTTCATTCACATTTTTAGCTCTAAATATTTTTCATAAATCTTTTCCTACAAAAGTACTCGGTAGCACGAAAAATTATTCCTCAGTGGTAAAAGAAATGTGTGAAGATTTCATGATATCGGATGATTGAACCTTGAGAGGATTTGCTTAAAGTTTCATGGGAATTTCAGAGTTTTGAGTTTGAGAGTCTAAAAGAGGATTTCTAAAAGATTTAGTTTAGCTTCATCTCTCAGTTACTTTACTATCTCTTCAAGAATTTATTTTAAATAAATAATTTAATTGAAAAGCAGAAAACAGATACTTTCACTTCCACTTTTTTTAAATTTACGTAGATTGTCTTTTTATTTTTTGGCATTTTAATTATCAAATAATTGTCGAAAGAAAAAGGACAATCGACGTGAATTTTGAAAAAATGGAAATGAAAGTAAAAAAGTGACATAATCACTTGCTGTATTTGAATGATTGCTTAATAAACTTTTGGACCCATAAAAGTTTTCAATAAAGAAAAACTATCTTTATATTTTTTTAGTGTTTTTGACAGCGAATCTTTGAAGATTAAATTGAAGAGGAGATTTCCATATAGAAAAGAAAATACGATACTTGAAATCTTCAATTTCTTTTGATTCCAGAAGTCACATACTTACAAAGTACATCAAGAATACAAAAGCTGTCTTGGAAAAGCTCGAGCTCACGTTTTCGAATACCTATTTTATGTTTGGATTCTTTCGAGCTCTCAAGACTTTAGTCAGGTATTACGACTTACTGTTGTGTACGGCTACTGAGAGAACTGAAAGCGCCGGAAAGCATTAAAAAGTCATTGTTCATAAAACGCAGCCTATTGAAACGAGGGCAATAATTTACCCTTCCTGAATGTTTAAAGTTATTTCAAGTAGAGAAAAGTAATGCTGTCTGACAATATAACTCACTTAAAGCACCTTAAAGTATAAATTACTTGTACTTATTTTAATTATGAAACAACATCAAAAGAACTCTACAAATTGAATATTCAATATGAAAATATATTAAATGTATATAAAGCATGAATCAAGTTTTTATTCTTGTTCTTCAAAGAGACGACCTACAATTTGCATCTCTTATCTAACGATAGTTTTTGCACAAACTTTAAAAACTCGCTGAATAACATGTTTGCGAAATCATATAAATTCAAAAAGTTTCCTTTTGCTTGAAAATATTCAAATACAATTTGCATCTGAAAAACCAGTTCCAAAATATATGCAAAGCGATGAGAATATTTTTCTCTCAAAAATTCTGAGTACTTTTTACAAGTCTGCTGCATTTTTAACCAAAATCATTTCATTTGAAAAGTTTCCTTTTCCTTCCAGAGTTAATAAAAATTAATACTGATTCTTAATTAAAGCAAAACGAAAAACTTCACAAAAAAAAAACTACTCGTTCCTGCAACTTTGCCGTCATCGATTCCAAGCTAATGCAACAAAGTAAATTAAGGCAAACTGACTGGACGAGATTCAATTCACTGAAATCTATTCTGTTTTAAATGAACAGACTAACAGTCATCTTCACTCGACTGGTCAAAGCCTCCTAATCTCGAAACAACGTGAATTTCAAATACTCTTTTATCCGAAACACACTGAAATTTACTAGCCTCGCATCCTCGCTTTTTTAAATGAACCTCTATATGTCAACGGTATTCAATGATAACATTTTTTTTTTCGGATATGCATTCAATTTGCCTGCAGCCACATATCAATCAAAGTGGAATCAAGCGTGAATATATCCCACCCAACTAGGTGTTTCGCTCTTGCCACATTATTTTGCCTCTGGGATTTTAAAACCATCCCAATAAGCATGCAACTAAGCACCTGAAATTGACGCGAAAAAAAAAGTGCAGTTGACTTGCCTCAAACCACGAAATCCACCACCAAATCGAAGCTTTCCTCCCTTTATTTTCGAACTTCAAACGGTGCTCCACAAAAGTCAGCTTTAAATCTTTTTCCTTTAAACTTCGATAGGTCCAAGTTCACATTTCACCTGCACAGTTTCACTATTCACTATTTAATACACTAGATCACTAATTGGAAGATTCGCGAAGGACCAAAGTTTACAATTAGCAGTTGTATATTTTCTTTTGATTATCACTTTGTTTTTATTTTAAATCCAGCCTCTAAAACGTAATTCACGACTCACAATTTAATTACATATCAGTTGATACTTATCACTTCCCAGCTTAGGAAAGTGTCCAATGACGATTTATATGGTATACACTGAAACGCGATCAACACCCTCTACGCATTGGTGACAACGTCGGACGAGTTTAATTACGCTTTCGAAATTCTATATCAGCACCAAGAACGATCGATCGCCTGGAGCAATAACCAAGGTGCATTGAATATTCGATACAAACAGGATATCCTTGTTTACTCCAGCTTCGCAAACTCGGATGACGCTGCCCCAAAACTATTTCCAATAAATAAAGTTACACAAACTCGAAAGACCTGAGGATAAAAATTCCAAAAATTCCAGAAACCACAAATCAAAATCTAAACACAAACACTTTGAAAATTTTTATTTGACTTTTTTTTTATGACTAAACATTTTTATCAACCGAAAGAAAAAATGGCAAATGAAAAAACACTAAGGTCATTGAATCTGGACCTAAGTGACTTTAATAAAAATTTACAATCGCTAAGGATTTAATTTTCACGTGTTTTACTTTGCAACACTTTTCTACTTTAGGATATTTTTAATTCAGGTTATTTTTTACCTTGGATAATGTTTCCTTCAGGTAAACTTTTATTTTAGAGAGAAAATTAATTTATTTTTACAATTGAAGCCGATTACATTTTTTTGATTATGTCTTTGACCGCGATTAATGCACCGGCGAAATATCAGGGTAAGACACCACTTCTGGAAAGACACGCGCGATATACGCTTTCGGCAAGCGCCCTTCGTCGAATAGCGAAAGCTCGGTCCAAAGCTCTGAGTCTCCACCCCCTAGTGCTTGCGAGGTTATCCGGAATCGAACGAAGCACCCCGAAAGAGAGAGCAAGAACGAGAGAGGAAAAAGTGAGATAGAGCTAGTTGGGGAGAAATAGGAAGGATAGATACCTGCAACCCTTCATTACATCAATGAATTTCTTTTAATGAATCTACTCAAAACCCATTGCAAATCCATACGTTGAAGAGGAAGCTAGTTAAATTAAAAGGAAATTTAATGGATCTGCCATAACTAATTGGGTTTGAAAAGCTAATATTTATATTGAAATATTAATATTGAAATTTAATTTTCGAAGTCTTAATAAATAGGCAAATAAAAACAATAATATTAAAAATCAATAGCAACTTAGAAATCCTTTTTCCTTTAAAAAGAAAACCAATTAATATTATCGAATTTTTCTAAATCAATCAATAACTTAAATATTTAGTGATAAATCTTTAAATTCAATTCTGGAGTGCAAAAGGCATCATCAGATTGGATTAATTTTTTTTTTTAGAAATTTACTGTTTTTTAAGAACAAGAATGTCGAAAATGCAATTCGTTTTATAATATTTTATAATTTTTCAAACATCCTAATGTAAATACATATAGAATAGCATTTCGTAAAGTTTGGGTAAAAGTAACGTTTGAGAGAATCAAAAAAAGTTCTATGGTAAATGGCTCAAAGTTGCAGCAAAAAGTAGAAGTGTCTGCAGCATTAAGCATTCAGAAGCAGTTCCAAAAAGGGTTCTGTGGTCCAGTGTGCTCCACAAGGTAAAGAGTGGACTTTGAAGCACACAAAGGTTGCAGAATCGTTGATTGGAGAGATCAAAGCTCAAACGAGTTGTACTCTTTGTGTTCTATATATGTATTGACCCCCATACTTTCCTTTAGAGCATGGGTAAATGGCTGGGTATTTAATTATCTTACCACATAGAAAAACTCGTCTGAGTTTCACAATTCTATTAAAATATGAGAAGAACGATTGTAAAAATCTACTCACACTTTTTCTCTTTTTATATATCTCTGAACCTTAAAAAATACATGTGCGATTCTCTCCGTTTTACTTGAGTTGTACTTTTTTCTATAAAACTAATTTCCATATTTCGAAACTAATTTGAGAAATTGGACAAATTAAACATGATTTCAAAAGATTTTAATGAGTAAAAGATTAGAAAAACTGTCAAAATAGAAATGATTTCAGTATTTCAATTTAGAATTTCAAGAATTAGTTTTCAAAAAATACCTGGGAATACATGGATTGGCAAAATGCATGTATTATAAAAAAAATCACGGAACAAAAAACACAAGATAAACAGTCGGGAACATGGAAACTTCAATGTAGAGAGAATAAATTTCCTATGTTTGGCTGACGAAAGATAGACCATAACCACTAGAACTGACCGACTATATATTGACCTGTACTACTGACACCACTATATCTGCCCCTAATTTATATTATGAAAAGAATTATCCATAGTTTCAATTATACTAAGTTTAATTTTTTTCTTACACATACAAAAGTTCACTGGATATATTAATGTTTTGATGAAAGTAATACAACCGGAATGAGCAATATTCGAACTAACAACAGGTAGTACTAGTTTCCTAAATTGATATTCAATATAACCAAATGGAGAGAATCTAGTGTCACTCAATCGGCACATCAGCTTTGATCATTTCGGCTTGATACACGAATGCCACCTTTTGAACCAATTGACTTCCCAATACCAACCACATTTACTACAAGATGCAGTTAGGCGAGTTGCAATTCATTATTTATCCGCTTTCAGTCTAAATAAGCCGTTTCCACTAGAAATAGTTTTAAAATAAGGCGCTGAAAATATTTCTCAACAAAAAATTAAGTGGAAAAGTATAGATTTAGTTTATTTCAAACTTTAAAGCTCGTATTTTTGGAATAAACAGACTTGACTTTTAAACTAAATAACGAATATTGTGGTACAAATAGAATTTCGTTTTAAAATTCATGAACATGAATAATGGACTGTCATCTCAAAATGGAAAGGTTGTTAATTTATTTTCAAATTTAACCGAATTGCAGGCAGCTAATCTAAAAATAAATATACACACACATACATAGAAATTGTGACGGTGGAAATTTAATTATATATGGCGAAATTAAAAACAAATATATATATATATATATATATTGTGACTTTCAAAATTGCTTTCCCACTAAACTATTCATATTTAATATATTTCAGAGTAACCCATTATATGAAAATGAAACAATTTCAAAGTCTGTTTACCCTTTTGTATCAATAGAATCTAAGAGCATAAAGATTGAATAATGAACTCATGTTTTGACATTAATCACACCCTGTCGTGAGCTTATAGCCGATAATGCTCAACCAACACTCTCGCCGCTTGAATATCGACAAACAATTAAACCGAGGCGACGCCACGGGGTACCTGAATATTTTTCACATTACCAACTGCTACTAGGTTGTTTGTTCGTGTATGAACTGCATATGTATGCACATAGAACACCTTTATATCCTTTACCCGGTTTCTGTGACCTGGGTCGTAAATATTTGACGAGTAGCTTCTGGTGTCGTGGCAATATTGCCTCTGATGAAACTGCACGTGAGAATGCACTCAAAATATATACTCCCATGTGTGAACATTTACAGACAATATTCAAATTCCAGTTTCATAAAGTTCTTCCGGAAATAGAGTCTGGCGCAAAGTCATCAAATGCAAGGTACAATCGGTTGGCTAGATGCTTTTGAACTAAATTTATTGCGATTTATTTAGAAATACGTCAGTACATATTTACGATTTAGTCAGTTCTACATTTTTATGTTTGAAAAGGAAAAGAAAAAAGTTGAACAAACTTGACGACATGGTACATACGGGTAAGTATGCTAAACCAAAAGTCCCCAACCATGCATACCAACCGATCCCCGTTAAATCTATAAAACATAAGCATTATACTTTCTAATGTCCGCGTGGCAAACATTAATGTAAGTTAAGGCAACTGAGGCATGGATTCAAGCCAAACGGCCCCACACTAGCTGATCACTGCCATCCCCAACTCCCCCATCATCCCCTGGCTTTCGTTCAATCACCACAAAATATATATTCCACGTATCAGAAATTATAGTTTCCATTATTTAAGGTATTTATTATCATCTCATCGATTAATTATTCGTAAAAGCTTTCAGGGAAATTGAATATTGAAATATCACGAATATGAAATCCTATTTTTTCTGTACCCGTGTCAGAATGCGAAATTAATGCATTTGGCTGACTAAACGAGGAATTTTACTACTGCGCCCACTGACTGAACCTAAATCGACCTCTACTACTGCAGAATGAGTAAAAACAGAAATAAAACTGCAAGTTTTACCCGAAAAACGACAGCAAACTTAAAGATCTAAGCACTATTTAGTTTCTGATCAGTATAAAATATTTCTAAAGGAAGATCGAAATTTAAATAAACTCTACATAAAACAATTGAATGGCATTAAAATCTACGCGATATAAATCCGAAAAAAAAGTTTTATCTGGGGTGTAAAAGCCCACATTTCGCAGCAAATAAAATAGCTCTTTACGAGGCGAATGACTCGTGTCCTGAATTTCTAATGCAAACAACAACAACAAACATGAAACTCGAATCGAGAGAACAGAATCGTTTTCCGTGCAACAAATTCAGAGACTGATAATTAATTGAATCTACTCTGTTTAGAGAGGAAGAGCGAAATACTCGATCCCGACGAACCCCGTTTAGGAAATTAAACATAACGAGGTAGATGGGATTATGGTAAGCCTCGGTTGGAAACGTAACTAATTCCAGTCTATTAGCTATGAAATTTCACGACCATCATTACCCGAACTCGCCGTGGGTACCCCCGTTGACTTTTCCATCGTTTATTCGTATCACTGTGGGTCCGTATACTGCGGCATTGAAATCGTTTACCCAAAACGAAACCTGTATTTCGTTCTTTTTCCTGCTAACTCATTAACACATTCAAATTACCGCCATTCCGCAAACGCGCGTTTTATATGACCACGATTTTCATTAAACACACACCCGCTGTCTGTGCATGCTACCAGAAAATAGTTTTTCAGCAAAATATAAATTTTCCTTTGTTTATGCGTACTTTTCGTATGTGTGCTGCAAATAGAACGGTGTTTTGGTTTCAATTAGCAAGTAGAGGTTCAGAAATTGTTTACCCTAGTTTTCAAAATATTTGAACAATTTCTATAGTGTAACTATATCCCAATTCAGAGGATTTTCTATTCTATAAAAAGATGATTGAGTCGAAGTCGAAATATCGTAACGCTTATTCCGCACTCCTGATTCGTCGTATAAGTATCGATAGTGATTTTCGACAATCGATATTTGCCGAATCGTAAATTTCGCGTGAATTGAATTTGAAATTTTGAATTCGGTTTTGTTAATAATCATTTTTTCACGAGTCAAAACTCGAAATACATTGAAAATCTAAAAAATTTTAAGGGAAATTTTTGGAATTTTTAAAGATTTCATGAGAGATAATGAGATTTTCAATGCTATCATATAATTCAAGATATTTTTAGGATATTAATACGATTTTGTAGAATTGTATGAGATTTTAGGATATTTCGTGAAATTTTAAGGAATTTTAAAAGCTTTGTAAGAGTTTTATGAGGTTTTAAGGAATTTGAAATATTATCCTGAAATTTTAAGAAATTTTATGAGATTTGTAATAATTTTAAGTGATTTCGAGAGATTTTTCTGGGAATTTTAAGAGATTTTAAAGTTTGTCATGCAATTTCAAAAGGTTTCTTCTAGGAACTTTTAGAGATTTTCATTAATTTTAACTTGGATTTCAAGAGATTAATGATTTTGAAGGTTTTTATGTGGATTTTTAATGATTGTTAAGTGATTTTTACGAAATTCAGGAGATTTTTAGGATATTCAAACGATTTTTGTGGTATTGTATGGGATTTTAGGATATTTCGTGAAATTTTAAGGAATTTTATGAGATTTTAAATAATTTTAAGTGATTTCGAGAGATTTTTCTGGGAATTTTAAGAGATTTTAAAGTTTGTCACGGAATTTCAAAGGTTTCTAGGAACTTGTAGAGATTTTCACTAATTTTAACATGGACTTCAAAAGATTTATGATTTTGAATATTTTTGGGGAATTTTAAGGGATTTCATGAAATTTGAAGATATTTCTAATACTTTTAATGAATTTTTGAAGGATATAAAAGGGATTTGAATTGTTATTGTTGAATTTAAAAGAATCTCAAGAAGTTTCTGAAAATTTGTAGAAATTTTCACGAATTTTAAGCAATTTCACAGGTTTTCAAAGGTTTCTTGGAATTTTTAGAGATTTTCACGAAGTTTAACATAGATTTTAAGAGATTAGAGAAATAAAATATAATAAATTATATAATATGTAAAAGAAAGATAAATGCGCGCGCGGAGGGCGCATTCGTTCTTGTGGTAATAAATCTGATATAAATAAATGTGTTATAAATGCAACTATATAAAATTAAAGCCTTCTTTTGAATAAATGCCAATACTGATTAGAATAATTATAGGTAAGTCTATCGGGAGTCTAGGATGTTAAACTAAACTCTCTGATTTCCATTAAATTATGACCTGGCAAGTTTCAATTATAGGTAATGGTGGTTTCACTCACCGTCAACGATATATAGATATGTTACATTAAAGAGCCACTGTCGTAGATTACTCTACGACATCAAAGTCAAGAGAGCTTACGATGGTATGCGCGGTTTCTAGCTCAACGAGTACAACCTTAATTACTTTTATGTGACCGAGATGATGAAAAGTTAAAAAAAGGAACGACCCTCACTTCCCTTCAGAGTTAACTTTGATGTGTATGTAATTTTATAGCCCTTTACTTTTTCAGAAAAGTCTACATTTTAGATTTTATATATCACGGAACTTTCTTAACTTTCGGGGAAAATATTTGTAAACTATTTTATGAAAGTTTGGCAGAAGCTTTTTACTTAATTAATATACCTCTGTTAAAAGAGAACAAAATTCAGAAACTGTAAAGCAGTTAGCATTTTTTGCACAGTTAGCATTTTTTTCGCGTGTTTATAGCGAGGATGTATATAATTACGCCCTTAAAAGCCTTATTCATTCGAAACTAAAGAACGCCATATTCACAAGTAGCTTTCCGGTAGATTACCTTTGAAGCTAGTAGCGGTTTCTTCTCAGCAACCGCTTCCATCGAATCGAGAATCCTTTCCGGTGGGAATCCCCGAGGAATGGTCTGATACCCTCGAAATTCTAGTTGGAGATTTTCGTTCCACATTTTCAAAAGTAGGAAGAGCCCACTGGGATATAAGTGTATAATATATATGTATACAGTTTCTTTACAATTCCACCCAACCAAACAATGTCTCGAAAAACTTGGTTCTATTACTCATTTACAAACGTGCCTCTTGAACCATTTGTACGGTATCATAATTAACAATTAAAGAAGAGCTTATTACTGAGATGAAAAAATGTTGGTGTGAATTTCCGTATGAATTTCCATAAGAGATCTTGGGGTTCGATTAAAGGCGATCAGATAGTAGGTAATGGGAGAGATGGTTCTAATCTGCATTCCTAACAGCGCACATGAGAGATGAACCAGTGGCTGACCTTACGCAAGGGGATATCGCTCATCTATAAACCCTTGAAACCAAACACCCTTGAATCAACCCCTAAACCCTAAAAACTATCCTTCAATTCTCCAATCCATTCCTCTTTTGGTTCCCATAAGAGAATCTCAAAATTTAGTGAATTTCTATCACTAAATATTTTTTTCATTATTAAATTATTCAATATTCCCCCCCCCCCCCTCCTTTTTTAACCAACTTTTCCAGTCCCATTTTCCCACAAAGAAAATTCGAAGAATAATATTTGAGATTTTAATCGATATATAGACTAATGGTTATTTTGAAAAGAAAGAGAAACGCCTGACATTTCATTTCATGAAGTTTTAGAAGGCGAAAAGATAACATTGTGCTTCCAGTAATCGAAACGAAGTGTGACCTTCCCACCTCGTTGGACAAATGTCATCCTCGTTACTTTTTTATTCAAGGAAGATTACAGACAATCGCTTCGTTGACTTGAGTCGCAGGAAGATCGAGCAAAAATCGTCTGACTAAAAGTTCTATCATCGCAATTTCTTTCATTATTCTTCCGTGAAAACCTCGCTAACAAACACCTAAGAAATTGAAACCACAGAATCCATCGGCAGAAATGAATAGCTGCAAAAAAATTCCTAATAGAATATTCCTCTAGGACCAAATAAAATATTTCTATCAATTGTATTAAATTAATTGAATTCTATCAATATTAATAAGTCAAAAGATCTTTAATATGTATTTCATAATTTACGATAATATTTATTGTCTCTAGATTTTTATCGCTCTGTTTGCAACTGTTCATTGTACCTTTCTTAATGCAATTCATTATTTCATTCTCTAATTAAATCCGTACATGATAAGACATGGAAAAGAATGAGCAAACTTGCTATTAGGTTTCTGTATAAATAAAAGTCAGAGAACCGGAGAGTCATTATTACCATCGAGCTCCTCAAAAAATTAAAAGGATCGTTAATTACTACGAGCTGTGTAGTCAACGACGTGGAACTTAATTATACCAATTAGGATCACTTTTCGCGAATATGAAGTTGTGGTTTGGGAGACAGATTTTTCGCGGGAAAACCTCTGAAACGGCTTTTTGCTAAAGAGCTATCAAACTACTTTTTCACATTTCATTTTTTAAAAATGTATCCGTCTGCAAATCACTATTATCAATGCGATTTTTTTATAATAAAAATTTCTATTGCTAGAATCAAAATGAATTTAGAGTCCTTAGACAGGTTTAGAGAAAGTTTTTCATTACTTATAAGATTATGATGATAATTGTACGTTTTAAATTAATAATGTGATGGACATTAACATTCTCTTAATTGCTCTCTACGATTCCTATTCGCAGACTGCACATTCCATCTCGATACGCTTTCACACTCAACTCGAGCTACAAAATCTTTTTACGATCAATGACTGCACAGCAGAACAATGAATACAGTGAAATTGTTTCTTTCAAAGTAGGCCAAGTGCACTCTAAAAAGCTAATAACGACAAGTGCCATACATAATTGTTAATTCCATCGTGAATTGAAATTTAACAATAATTTCACTAGTTTAATTGAAAACTTGTGAAATGATTATTGACATATTCATCTCTCTATCTGCCTAATCAAATAATTTAATACAATTTAATTTCAATCTCGATACTAAATAATCAATCAAATCCAGTCTATATCAGGGCCACTTCGAAAGCTTAATTTGGCAATAGGAACTTTTTATGTATTGAAATTTAATGTTGCTTCATAATTCGAGAACCTTTGAAATTCAAAAATATTTTTCAATTATTCTTTATCGATATATTGAGTGTTAAGAGTTTGTTAGAAAATAGAGAGAAGATGAAACACTAAATGGAGAAAACAATGACTGATTAAAATCTTGAGACCGAAGAGAAGTGGTCGGCCGTAACTGAAACAAAAGCTGCGCGAGAGGGGCATATCGATTTCAGAAAGTTAACCGGTGCTCTCGACTCGTTTTGCATGCATTATTGCATTAGCATAATTTCCGCACTTTTTTCATTACACCTGAATCTCGCCCAACGTTTCCCTGCCACCTTCCCAGCCTATAAATGGATTTTTCTATGCAATTTCTATTAGCATATTTTTTACATAATTACGTTGAAGCCTAGACTGAGTATTTTCAAAGAAAATAAATTCTAATAACCTTGTCGAAACACAAAATTACATTGGATAATACAAAATTGTAATACACTGCTAAAATACATTTTATCAGTCTCTTTTTTCTTTTAAATAAAAAAAAAAATACTTCACAATGTAAGATATGAAGAAAATAAACCATATTATAAAAATTAATTTGCATATAAGTGGAGATAAGTTTTTGTTCTGCAAATTTTTTATTTGAATTTGACTTGAATCAAGAGATTTGAATATTACTCTCAGTTTTTTCTTCTTCTACTTCTTAAAAAAAAGAAAATGTTTGAAACTAAGTAACAAGTTCAACGACTATGATGAGATGAATTTATAATCAACTAATTTCATATTGAGAAAATAAAATTAAAGTATAATTAAAATCGCGATCACGCACAAGAGCATTTTCAGCGTGAATTGAATTCGCACTCATATACAGCTTGAAACTTGCGCGTGTGATGCAATCCTTTCGTTTAATACAAGAAGAAGAAACTTCAGTATAGAACGGTCAGTCTTGTTGGAAACTTGGTGAAGAAACTACCTCGATGATACTTGAATCAGAACTTTGATACTCAACTGGGCACCGTGTTTCAAAACAAAAAAAGTATGTAAGTGATCTTACAGTTTTCAGTGACTACTAGCGTGAAAAATTGACCTTCGGTGGTTCACCAGAGAAAATTCGTGGATAAAGTTTTCCTTTTATTTGCACAGTTTTTCAAATTGATGTGTGTTTTGAAACTGAAAAAAATTACATTCACCTCCCGTGACTGTAGAAGTACATATTTATAATTTTATAATTTCCTAGATTGAAACTAAGAGAAAAGGTGCCACATAAGCTCAAAATCATTTCAATAAAATTGCATGCTTTGAAATAATATTTAAACGCTTTCTTTTATGAGTATTCCCACAAATATAGTAAATTTTTCCCTAAATAGTTAATTAGAAAGTTGTACAATATAGAAATATGGTTGAGCTTTTGGAATCAATCACAAAAGAGGAAAAATGCCTTGCTTTGGACAAAAAATATGAAGATCTGGTCGAACTTCGTGAAAAACTTCGCGAGTGGCTGAGAGCAAGTCCGTATCTTCCTCAAGGTACGATTTTTACATTTTTAATTATACAATATTCTACATAATAATAATTTATTGTTTTTAAGGCTCTCATGTAAATAAATTATGTCTATTCTATAGAGATACCTGACGCTAATTTGGAATTTTTTCTCCTGAATTCAAAACTAAGTCTAGAACGAGCAAAACAAAAAGTAGATATGTTCTATACTTTAAGGGGCTTTATTCCTGAAATTATGGCCAATAGAGACCCTCTTCAACCGAACATAACTGAACTTCGCAAGCATATGTAAGTATTTGCAATATAAAACTTATTAAAAATTTACTGATAGTGCAAACGCGTCAAATCCATCTACAAATATTTTATATTCGAGTAATCTCACATATATTAACAAAGAAGAAGTTTTTATGAAAGAATGTGACAGCTTATTATAAATGCGGAATAATTATGATCTCATATGAATTATAAAACATTTTTTACATAAATTTATTATTTCACCAAGAGTTCATACTTTAGTCGCTCTCCTTTTTGTATTGAACACACCAGACGGTTCATTTGCATTTGTGAATTTAAAATTGCAAATTTAAACCCAGAAAAATTCATCTAGATTTCAGAAAAAACTATCTGATTTCAATAAACGCGAAACTAAGCAAACTAATAGAAGCACACTGAGAAACTCTGTTAGAAAAATTACTAATATCGATAGCAAGTAGGGGCAAAATCCCAAAATCGAAACATTTGAATACAGAAAATAATAAATTTTACTATTTAAATAGGAAAAATTACTATTTAATAGTATAAATTACTATTGAAATAGTAAAATTTATTTTTTCCTGTATTAAAATGTCTCTATTTTGTGATTTTGCCCCTACTTGCTATCGATATTAGTAATTTTACTAGCATAGAGTTTCTCAGTGCAAAAAGTGATATCATTGATATGATCATTATATATATCATTATTCACAGATTGTGGAATCCCATGCCGAAATTAACACCAGAGAAATATAGAGTTTCCATTATGCAAAATCGATTAGGAGATGACGCGAGCTCTTACAATCCTTGGAATTATTTTAAGTAAGTTAAAAAATGCAATCATACAAAGAAATTGAACTGATTTGTTAAAGACAGGTCTTCCTATGTTTTTAGATACATTGGTATGATTGCCGATATACGCGTTGCGCAATGTGTCAGCATGGGGGATATTTATATTTACGACTTAGAAGGACTGCGAATGAGCCATATGGCCAAATATACACCAATTATGTTGAAGAAACTTGAAATTCTTGCCACGGTTAGGTGCCAGTCATAAAATTTAATATTTAAAGTCATCATACCTAATATGTATTTCTGTAAAATTTACAGTGAATATGTAAGTATTCCTGTAAAATTTACAGTGAATATATAATTATTTCTCTAATATTTACAGTGATTCTGTAAGTATTCTTGTAATATTTACAGTCATCCTGTAAATATTCCTGTAGTATTTTAAATTCTTAAAAATTTCTCACGATGTGTCGTTTAATCATTTTTCTTTTCAGAAAGCTTACGGTGTAAAAATAGTAGGAATTCATTTCATCAATTGCCCGAGCTTTATGGACGTTGTACTAAATTTGGTGAAGTCTGCAATAAAAAAGAAACTTGTCCAAAGGGTAAAAAAACTTATTTTTGTTATATGTATTTTAATTTTTACGAATTCTAGCTCATTAAATAAGGAATAAAGTCTGGAATTATTAGAATAAGTGATGCAGAAAAAGTTCAAAAAAGGAAATACTTTTCAGATTACATTTTCCTAAATTGTTTTATAAAATTCGAAATTCTAATATAAAATCCGACTGAGACTAAAATTTTTTACATCATTAATTTATATCTTCTCTAGTTACATGTACAGTTATCGTGCCAGAAAATCCCGATTATGCGCTTCATTTATTGTATATGTATACATTAGGGTGACCCCATCTGATGGCTTGAACCGTTCATGGTTCGCCTGGTTAAATTTAATAGCTCGGCTGATTTTGCTCGTATCGATAGTTTGCTTAATGGCCTAGTTGAAAATTACATTTTCAGAATTTTAACAAGGGAGAGAGAGCTCTCAATACATCATCAATATTTTAGAGAATAATATTGTTAATAATAATGTTTGCTTGTTTTAATCATAATTCTAACTAAAATTCTGAACTTTACCATCAAACAAATAGAAAACTAAGCAATACTTTTCTAATCCGCAGATTCATATTCATACATCTCTCGATTCACTTTACAATTTCGTACCTAAATCCATATTACCTATGGATTATGGTGGCAGCGAATTATCAATGGGAGAACTAACAAGTGAGTTTACAGAATAAATAATAGAAGAAATTATTCTCTTTATCTATGAAAATTCGACTAATTCGATCACTTTTATTTTCCTGTCAGATAAGTGGGCAGACAAGTTGGTGGATTGGAGAGATTGGTTTATAAAAGAGGAAGGTGTCATGACGAATGAAGCACTTCGCCCTGGACCAACAATCAACCCGGATGACCTTTTCGGAACTTACGGCTCTTTCAGAAAGTTAGACGTCGATTAACCTCGCGTAATTTATAGAAAATAATCTTCAGGATTTTACATCAAAATAAATTTTAAAAAGGAATGGAGGTGGACGAACCTTAGAATTAGGGGGGCGATTAAGAAATTATGTCCACTAAACTTTAACTATGTCTCTTCTATTTTGCAATTTTTCATACTTTTCAATGTTATTGTTCTTGAAATTCAATTGGAATATTTAATAATCAAAATGTCAAAAAAATGAATGACATATGTGAATTAAATTGTTCCACATTTGTATTTGAGGATGAATTAATCAAAATGCAAAATATGAATGACACATTTCCAAGTGAAAATCTGAGTCAAAGATTGAACCTCCTCAAGCTGTTTACAAGTTTCATCGTGTCACTCGAGGAGTACTTGAGATCTTGTACCGCTTTGTGAGGTCTCAAGAATACTCTCTAAAATGGAAATTCGTTGTAGCAAAGTTTCCTCAGCTTTAGTCCAGTCTTACTGAAAGGTTGATGAACACTATGGCATTCCAAAGAAGGAATGCATTCTGTGAAACGTGATAAGGTTTATTGCGCCAGAACCTACAATTCGATTTGGAGTCGTTGTCTCTAATTCAAAGTTTTAATCCTACTGTCTAATCCATTGCGCCCTCCTTGTTCTACTTTCTGATGCAGAGCTAACTCTAGATATAAATTGCACAGGACCTTTAGCCCGACTTGGCACTCAGGACACTTTGTTTCAGACTATCTAGGTAAATCCCACCGAGAAGATAAGTTATGCAATGATCAACCATTTATTAGCAATTGCAATGCTTTATTATACATTTACGAGCAAAATACACTTCTTCCTATTCTTCGATGTGAGTTAAAATCTTTCAAGACTCAATGAGATATTTGGGAAAAAAAATCCTCTATTCTGAATTTTAATTTCAAACAATGGACAAAAGAATTTTTTAATTTTCTTGCTAGACATTTCCTTTTCAATCGATTGACAAGACTAGCTTTCAAATTTTATTCGCCGAAATATCTGTGTTATCTACCCTCTATAAAAATCTGAAAAACCGACATATACGCTGATGAATAATGGATCAACCATGGATCGTCCAGAAAGAGCCAGAATGTGATTTTGGGGCGAACCTCGATATTTCTTTCCTTTGTCAATTTTGCCTTTCCTCTTCGTTATCGTTTTTGTACCGTTACGATTTTTGAGACAAAGCCTTTGCAATTTAGTAATTCTTTTATAGTACAGATTTGACTATCGAATCAGTAAATTAAATTGTGAATTAATCAGTTTCTATTTAAAGCCTAAAGCGCAAGTCTTGGTAATTATTTAGAAAGAATGAATCACGAGATCAGTGAGTCTGAAATATTTTCTGACCTGGAATATCGAAAAGAAGAGGCAAAAAGATGCAAAGCATTTGTATATCAAACCACATTATTCCCGCACGATATGCCATTATAAAAAGAAGATAGAATGCAATTTTAAGCTTGAATCCACAAACTGATCGTAAATTTTACAACCTATACGGCAGCATCAGTTAACATGGTTCACGTATATTAGCCTATGCTCGAATAAAAATTATACGTCGCTGAAAAGTGTTGTAAAAACTCCCATAAAAGGCCTTTAATGAATTTGCGAAAATTTCCAATAAAAAATTATGGATCGTCAATAATTAAATTACATGTAAATAAAAAGTATATATTCTCCTTTTATTAATATATTGAATTTAATTTTAAAAAAAGAGATTCAAAAATCTATATAATATATAATAAAGCACGTTTGCTTCATAAAGTATTCAGTCCGTCCATTCACATTGAAATGACTTTATTTCCGCGTTGGCATTCAAACTCTTTTGTTTTATTAATAATTGTTTACGTTTCTGATGGATGACATTTTAAATCAAGAAAAACGTTATTCCAGTTTGATATTTATGCTACGTTATTTTTGCCATATTTAATAACTTCTACAGTTTATTTAATAGATTTTAAAGAATTTTCAAGGGATTTAAAAGTTTCTCCTAATAATTTTCAATACAATACTTATATCACGACATTGAAAATTTTTAAAATGAATTCATTGGCAAAATTTAAAAATATTCCTAATATTCCTAACTTTTAGTTTTTTATTGTCATTCACAGAATGAAAAACAGATCTCCAATCCCTTTTTGAAAATCGCTTAAGAGTCTATCGCGTCAAAGTTCTCAAGTAAAACTCTTGAAATTGATACCTGCGTTGACTCTCAAATAAAAGATTCATGCGTCACTGAAATTTTTATTATTCCATAAAAAATTTGCAAGCTGTGCGAAGCTGCTGAATTTTTCAAACGCGGTATCGAGAAGAGAAATTCAGTGGACATAAATTTTATACTTGAGGTTGCCCTGCAATTCCCATCTCATAGATGACCGGTCAATCACGATCGTATTTTTCTTTATGCCAATTTTGAAGGTAGCACATGGTCGAACCTTATGCTGATAGTTTTTAGGTGGCAAATGGCAAGCAGCCGAAAAGGTCCTGATGGGATGGACGAGGGTCGGCAACGGGTGAAAACATGATTCATGTTTACGATCACCATGTATGTATGTTATGTTATTTATATAAAAGCGCCTGAAAACTCGCGTATCGAATCCGAACGAAATCCATCGCTATTTATTACGATTGACGACGTTTTGTTGCTTTTCCCGTCGGGGATTTTTACAGACCACCAGAATCGGCAGCATCGATACCCAACGTCGCCACTGCCACAACAACGGAGCTTAGTCCAGGATTATTTATCGTTCAAGTTTTTCTGTGGATCTTATGTTGCCTCAACCCGAGAACGCGAGATCGGGGGAAATACTGAAAAATACCGCGGAACGAGACGTCACTTCCTTCCTTTGAGGTGAGGGTAACGTTCCACTTTCTGGCATTTTCAAGCAGTAGAAGTGAGAGATCACTTCTCCTTTGTTAAATTTGTATGAAGAAGGTTTGGTCATTTTTTACCTTGGCGAATTTCATTAAATTTTATGGCAGATCGTAAAGGTGAGCCATGTTTTCCACAGAAATAAAGGATTCGAGAAGAAAAAGTGAAGTGTTGTATTGAAATTAATTTCCTGAGAACTCATTCAGGAAATCTTTTATATGGAATACTTAAGAGAGAAAAATATGGCTTGGAAAAAGAAGCAAATGAGGAATGTTATGTTGATGATGGTTTCGACAAGACGCATATAAATGAAAATAGAATTCATTTTCATCAGATAAAATCAAACTGACATCTTCCGAGAAATAAAACTGTGTTGCAAAACTTTGATTTCCACAGCTCAGGGATTTGAGAGCGCCCATGAAGTAGAAATGTTCGTCATGAAATTCCGAGTTAACATTCTCAATCAGTCTTAACGAGATTCTAATTTAACTCTTTGTGACGCATTAAGATACGCGTTGAATTTCAAATCCTTTGATATAACGTTTCGAAGTTGGTACGAAATTAGAGAAATTATATTCGATGATAGTGCCGGATTCGGGCATCTAAAGACATTCTGCAACTAATCGGATAATATACGAGATCCCACGCAATATACAAGCTCCGCACAACCTCATCGAAACCCTTTTACATATAAGACCAATACTTCTCTGGACTATCGGCAAGTTTCATGAATAGCCGAGGATGTGTAATATTAGGACCACTTTGAAAAGTGAAGTTACACCAATAACAGAACCAGCACCACTTGCAGCCCAGTTGAATATGCAAATTGATCCTGCAATGGACGAATAAACGATTTCTGCTATTCGACTGTGTTCCCAGTCAAAGAAATTTAAATTATAATCAATGCCTCTTCAATTTACATCACGCTTTCAACCCCAATTGCCAGCTTAACACCTCAAAAGAACCACAATCTAATCAGGAAATTTTCTATAATATCTACAAACAATATATCGAGGTGATAATCGCTAACCAATTAAATTTACATCTGATTTAGAGATAAAAATTCAAAGAATTCAAAAGAAATGGACAGGATTCTTAAAATGTGAAATAATTCACAAGAATTTCAAAGAGTTCATAAATATTCCTAATAATTCGAAAAAATATAAGAGAATTCAATTAATACAAAATAATACAAAATATATTATATTATCGAATTCAAAGCTAAAAAATTATATACGATTTTTAACCATAAATTAAAATTGAGTTATTAAAATATTAAAATATCTAACTCACACACTCCTTGAACAATGACTCGTTATTGGCTATAAGCTTACCTGAAACAAAAAAGAAAAAATGTGGTTAATATTAAATATTAAAATTCAAATAAAATAAACATAATTTTCTTCAGCCAAACTTTTATAAAACTTAAACTATAAATAAATTAATTCTTTCTCAAATCGCCTTTGGACTTAAGAAATTTTAGGTTCTTTTTACTATTGGTTTGGATATAAAGATTGACCTCTAATTCGACACCGAAATTAATTTAAAACCATTCCTTTCATGCATTTCAACTTGAGTACTTTTTCTCAATTACTTTCAGCCTCTATTACATTGAAAGAACGATAACTGGAATTTTTGCTCAGCATTTCAGAGTCCAATTTAATTTGTCAATTTAAATTTTAGGGCACATAAAACTAATGTGTATTGTCGCATTTCGGCCGACTCACATTTATGTGAGGAAATGCAATTTAATCTTTTTCGTTTTCTGCGAGCCGCTGTGACTATACCATAATATTGAAAAGCTCTCTAGCACTCATCGTCGATGAAAACTAGTTTGAAATGGACTCTGTCAGTAGAGGGTTATATCAATCACAATAGCTCTATTTCAAGTACTTTTCTCGCAACATTCGATAGCCATTGCGAGACAGATTTGGTGCCTTTTTCATTTGAATGATCAAACATATTTAAACAAAACGAGGCAATGCAATATGAAGAAATGAAAATCGTTACTTTCTTCCCCTAAATATTCCCTCTATTTCATATTCAAAACTAGCTCAAATTATCGCGCTTCTCCTCGAGCTTTTCATTCTATGAACCAAACTTTTAATAGTAATTTCCTATCATTTAATTAATTTCCTTCCGCTTATTGAACGTCTTTTCACAATTTTTTTCTTTTTATACGTTATTTATACTTATATTTTATTTCATGAAATTTTAAATTATTTCGAGAAATCACAGAGAGCTTTGAGCTCTACAAAAGAGCTTTGCATTTCTATTTACTTCTTACTGTCGCTTTTGCGAAGGTAAAAAGGTAGAAGAGCACAGAAAGTGTAAAAAAGATTTTCAATCGAAGGCGTCTCGAAGAAAGTTATAAAGTGTATCTATAGTTGTTAGCCGGAGGCACCGAGTTAGATGGTTGATTGAATATGTAAATTCTCATCACTATTTACGCTTTTCTTACAACATAGAGGGAGGAATTTGGGGGGTGAGTGTGTCGAATAAAATATTTATTAGTTCTGACTGATGTTGTTGCTGTTGACAGTCAAGCGAACTTGTGAAACTTTTTTCTTTCATGAAGAACATTCTATCTCTACTTTATCGTCTTTTTCCATTTTCACACCATCAGCTTCTCACGACAGTTTCCACTTCCGTTCGCCTATGTTCCTATCCGATGGTTTATGCATTCGCACTCCGTAATCTGTTACTGTCTCCGTAATTCCTTGATTGCAAGTATTCGGTGGAATATTTTAACACAATGTATATACAACCAGACTTTGAATATTGAATTACGACTAGATTATCCCTGTAGAGAGGAAATTGGATATCTGAAACTCGAATTCGATTTCTAATAATCAAATACCCCCGCGCGTTGCACAAATTATAACAAGTGAATAATGCTATACAATATCTTACTGATTTCCCCCCCATTACTTCAAGACATTATTTGGCAGCTGTATAAAAATAATAAAATATCGTTTAACATGACTCGTTTGCTACACATAAGTGTGACAGGAAATGTGCATTCAGCAATATTGTTAATCGATTTCCAAAGGTAGTAAAATTGAATTGCGTGTGAAACGATTTTATCTAGCTGATAGTAAACCATTAATTGGTCCGTTGCCCCAGCATTTTATAGCTGCTTGCTTACGTACTCTAGGATCCAATTACCGAGAACTCCTCCTCTCCTCTGTCAAATTTCAAAGACGAAATTTTTTCCTGAGTTTAATGGAGGGATGATAAAACTTTTTTTTTCCGCGTTAAAAATTAAAAGCTCGCGATAAAATCTCTCACGAGCAAAGTATTGTTCCCATTTTTGCTACGACATAGAATTTGAGTTCGGCTTTAAAAACTTTATTTAAACTTCATAATATGATATTTGTGTTGCTGCACAAAATATAAATAGAAAAGTTAGTAAAAAAAAACCTTTATTTGTGAATCCACCGAATCCTCCGGACAGGGAAACATTTAATAAACCGCGCAACATGATGAAGTCTTATCAAGTTACAGTTTCCGGTATTTTCTTGCATCTTGCAGGCCATTAAGCATTATGAAGCGTCATCTTTATGCACAGGCGTGCAATCTATTAGCCGAATGCACGACAGTAATACTGTAATGCAAAGTTTTGCCTATATAACTGCGGCTTGGCTTGGTATTAAAATTCTAGTAAGATACGCTGCACTAAAGCTCGGCTATTATCCACGAAAGCGCCCTAACTACACTCATTCAATAGAAACTCTACTCCTGTTTAAGTAAACGATTAAAGGGAATGAAGACTAAAAGCAAACTGCATTGAGTTTGCAATGGCGCACCTCTAATGACACTTTACGGCCCTAAAAGTCTATAGTGTAAACTAACTATGATTCATTCGTAAAGATGCAAATTTGAGGTAAAAAACATCAGAGCAGACTTTCCTCATCATTAAGACTATATATATATATATACATTCCACAAGTCATGATAATCGCTATTATTATATCACTGACGTCATGCGGAAAAACATTGCAATTTCCTCATATGAAGATTACGGTAAAGTCTTCATTCTATCGCATCATTGAATCTTTTAAAACTTCTTGTATTCCCAAAAATTTCAATAAATACACGGAGAAAAATGGATATTAAAAAGTAATATCTAGCTATTTAACTATGGGACGACTATCTAGATATTTAGATATAATATCTTGATATTAAAACTTAATATCCAGATATTCAAATATTGGATGTTAGAATATTTGGATTATAAATTTTAATATCTGGATATTAAGTTTTAATATCAAGATATTATATCTAAATATCTATAGATAGTCGTCCTATAGTTAAATAGCTAGATATTACTTTTTAATATCCATTTTTCTCCGTGATATCCTAAAATTTTTCGAAACTATACGAAATACCATGAAATATCTCTTGATTTTTTTGGTAATCCCTTGAAATTTTTTGAAATGGCCGACAGACCATTGGTTATATTTTTTTGCTTATCATGAGTCGTAATTTCGTAAATGTAAATGAGAACAAGCGAGACATGCATGTGTGGAAAACAATTCACGGTTTCTCACATTTGTATGTCTCGCTTCGTCACTTGCCCTCATTTGTTTACATTTACGACTCTTAATGAGCAAGAAGAACACAATCAATGATCCGGCGGCCCTAATTATTCTTGTATACATATATATAGTCCTGAGCTTTCTAAGGATTCTCTTGGAGAAAATAATTTATTTTTCAAAGTGACTCTGCGTTTGAAATTTCCATCTCATTTCTCCTCCCGTAAAGAATTTCCTGCTCTCCATTCAAGTGTGTACAGAATCGATTTAAGTAATTAAATTATCGTGAGAAATACCGTGATGTCTCTCAATTTTACTAAGCTTCAGAGTATTAGTAAGAAATATCAACCTTCATCAGAAATAAAGTTTTCTTCGCTCTTTGAAACATTCGAATTTCAACTTTTTTCCCATATATAGCTTTGAAAATATGGAATTTATTCAGAATAGTATTTCTAAATATCTTTAATTGGTTAGCAAAACCATTTGCGAATCATTTGTCAATTGGTTGGAAACAGATGGGAAAAAAATGTTGATGGCTATTACTCGATTGCTAGAATGCCATTGCCGGAAATTTACAGATCGCAAGGTAATAAAAAAAAAATAGTAACTTATTGCGTTGTAATCATTTCTAATAACTTGAAACCGTTCACCCATTAATTGCTTGTCAGTTTCGAAGTTTCACGTTTATCTCGATCGTTCTGAACTATCTTTTACCATGAACAGAGTGATATTGTTTGAACCATGTGCTGTCGAACGAGAAATTTTATAGTGGACGTAAATGCGTCTGCTACAACCAGGACATTATTTTTTTAGTGGTTTTGCTCGCGTAAAGTTTTTAAAAAAAGGATGAGCTTTATTCTGAGAAAAGAAACATTTTTATGAAGGTTGAAAGCCGATACCGTAGAAGAGAAAAGAAGTGATTTAATTCTACTCGATATTTTTTATTTTTCGATCATAAATTTACTTCTTATTTTTCATTTTGAATTCTCAAAGTGTGCGAGAATCTCATTTCATACATTTTTTATTACACATTCTATGTTTGCGCATGTTGATGCTTTCGAAATATGCCTATATAATAAATAAGATAAGCGATAATCTGAACTAAAAAATAAAAAAAATGTATGTTTTGCTTTACAACCGTGGTAACTGAGAAAATTTCCCTATTTATATTAATGATTTCCAAATCGACCCTAATGTTTCACCACAATATGAACTGAAGCCTGAAATGCGTCTCTTCTTGTTTTTTGACCGCTCAAATAATTAATCACAGAACCACCCCATCCCCAAATTCAATCCATTTAGAATCCAAGAAATTTAAGTCAGGTTTCCAATCCAATTAGCCGCACCACTATATCCAGTCGGGAAAAAATAAGATCTAAGAAGGAAAAAGATACACTCGTGCTAGGAATACTTTATTTTGAGATAAGAATTAGATTTCTCAATATAAAATTGTAAGCCAAACAATAGAAGAAGAGAAAAAACAGCAACCCCTAAAATATTAACGCTAAGAGATCAGAATTTATTTTCTTATACTCTTTTGAATAGAGTAAGATAATAAATAAATTAGAGGAAAGGTGAAGACTAAAGTAGACATAATTTTTGTTGAAGTAGAAGAATAAATAATTCGTGTACGACATTCACACTGAATGCGATCCACCTTTCTCTCGTAGATTTAGCCTCGTCTTTTTGTCCTTTTTGCTCCCTTATTCGAAACTCAGCCTCCTATTCGTTGGGAATAGATGCCGTTATTATCCGCTGATTTACATCAGCGGTTGTTTCAGCGGCAACGCCCTTTTTACTACCCCTTGATTCGAAGAGTCTTCCTTTCTCTTCCTCTGATTACTCCCGTCTTCATTTCCTCCTACCTCCTGATCAGAACTTATTTTCCTTTCTTTACTTTTCACCTTCAGTTCTACGAGGGAAATGGCTTGCGTTAACGACCTGCTCTCAGGAAACATTCGAGAAAAAAATTTTAGAAAGAGAAACTTCATTTACAAGGATAATTGAAATTTTCAGAAAAATATCCTTTTCTTTTTTTGTAATTTTTGATGGAAGAATAAAGCAAATGAAAAATTATAAAAGTTGACCCAACAAAATGTGCCTGCATTATTTTCAAGGGAAATATTTGCTCTCTGCAGCCTTTAAATTTCGTTATCCGAGAGATTTTTGGTTGTGGAATTAAACAAACGAGGATATTACCAAGATTTACAGTATCAGTGAAACTTCGTCTCTCTCGCTCGTTCGTTCACTAACTGACGGACAATGTCCCGTAAAAAAAAATTAACGAGTTCGATAGCACGCATGGAGTAATGGCTATCGATAGGCTAAGTAATGTGAAGCTTTTATCGTTTCCATCGACCTCCAATACTTGCCGCTTACGTAGGTCTTCCCCTTCTCACAAAATTGCACTTGTACATTCTAAAGCCTTCTAGTCAACAACACAAGCATATATTGTGTTAACAGCTGTAGTATGAACAAACCAGAAACGTATTTCGAGTCTCTCGCAAGCCAGCGCATTGTTAAAATCACCAGCGCGCCCAAAGATACCATTTTTTGCTAAGAGAAGTGATAATTTAATCATCTATCAATTCATCATTATATATCTCAGTGTCATGGTCTTTTTATGCTAAAAGATTATATTGTGTGACTAACCAGAACGTGAGTAATCAATATGTGTAAAATGGAGATAACAAAGTAACATATGGAGTATGTATAAGATTTGCGAAAATCGAAGAAAGAATTCGTTCGTGTTTATATCATTTTTGTGCTACAGAAGTATAATTGAGAAAGATAAATGATTATTGAGAAAAATAAATGAAAAATAATTCAAAACTTTATAATTATAGAAAATTATTTTCATTAAAATAGACATTTGTTATCTTTAAATTTGTATATGCACTCTATAATATCGGATGAAAGTAAATCCTGTTTCTAAACTAAGCATTTTATTTTTATTTATTTTCAAGCATGCTTTGTATTGTAACTGATAACTGAGAATGTCACATGGTATTGTAGCACAAGTTTAATGCAACTGCTTTAATCGAAAAACTGGTTTCAGTGCGAACATGTTCCAGTTTTACAACTTTCCGCGTTGCCACGCGCATCAAGTTGCACTGATATAATGCGAAATTGTAGTCGTGAATTTTAATGATTTTTTTTTCTCATATGCTTGTATTATCCTTCAAAAAAATTTTTAAATGCAATAATTGAATGCTCGAAAACGTGGCTTTTTTGAAAAGTGAAAACGTTCTTCAATTTTTTCATAACATAAGACAAATAATGAAAAAAAAATACTTCTTGCAGACGATCAAGTGCTGCCAGTGTTACCTCAAAAATTTTCAAGTAAAAATCACGAGAATAAATATTATATGTATTATACTCTAAAATATTTCTAAAACATACTTTTCAGAGTGTGTATTTTTATTGGATAAGTGATAGCTAAGCATAAGTGATAGTTTCGGCTTAGCTTAGAAGTATTTATAGCTTAAAATAAAACGATAAAATAGAAAAATAAATTCAGTTCGGAACCAATCCTTACAGCTGTACTCGAGTCACGCACAGTTAGATGAAAATTCTCCTTTTTCATTGATATATCAGAATTTCCAAATCGATTTGTGTATTTTTATGTAGCAAGAGGTACAAATCACTATTAATGATCATAAATAAAATTGAATAATGAAGATAATTTGATTATTTGTTTTTTTGCCAATTAACAGGATTTTAACCAAAGATGGAATCAGCAGAAAGAATTGACTCTCAACTCACTCATAGAAAAGGTAAGAAATTTTTTTAGAAGGCTATGAAAAAAGTAATTTATCCAACCCAGTTGGGGCCTCTGATTTATTTGTGAAGATAACGTCAATTTATTTTAAGAGTAAAATTGTTTAACGGAGAAAACTCAAAAGAATTAATAATCTCATAAATTAATCACGTGTCTACAGGAAAAGAAAAACCTACGACGGAAGAGGAAGTGAATTCCAAGCTTATAGAAGAAATACCAGAGAATCAGGAAAATGAGGATACATCAACAGAAGTAGCAGAAGAAATAGAGGATCCCCCTAAACTACGTCTACAAGAAGATTTTTCCACATGGGGCACAATAAAATATAGGGTTTACTTGTTTAGATACTATCATTACTATTACGCTGATAAACTTGATAAATTTTTAGCAGCCGGTTGTTTATGGATTATGAGAATATACTTTAAATTCCTTGGTCTAGTTGATGCTCAACCAGAAACAGAATAAACAAATCATGAAGTCTTCTATTCTACAAAAGAACATGGATTTCGGCTAACTTCATGCATAGTGCGCTAATTTTATTGGTCAATTTATATGGCGCGTAGAAGAAATATCAAAGAATCAGGAAAATGAAGATACATCAACAGAAATAAGAGAAGAAATTAGGAATCCTCTAAACTACGTCTACAATACGATTTTTCCATCTGGGGCACGATAAAATATAGGATTTACTTGTTCAGATAAGCTTAATAAATTTTTTAAAAATATTATACTTAAAATTTTTTGAACTTGTTGATGCTTAACCAGAAACAGAATAAAATAAAACCATACAATCATAAAATTTTGTCATATTTCAATATATCATTAATTTTTCAAATAATTGATAAATTTATCGAATAGTATTGTATTGATCACAATATCGAAAGAGTTTTAAGGAATTTTTCTTGACAAGAAGAGTTCTCGAGAAAAAGATTTATTTATGACTCATATGTAACTTCGACATGCATTATATGGAGTACATATTTCTGTACCCTGTTAAGTAATGCATACTTGAAAGCTCGATCTCTGTTATATCGAGTATGTGAATTTTTATCTCCGCATCAGTATACTACAAAGATGACCTACTTTTTTTATAAGCACGTTTTAAAGTTCGTGCAAACGATCATAGCAGGTTGCTAAGAAATTCAAAGAACTTTGCAAATTCAACCAAGCAAAGAAGATGTTCAAATACATTCCTGCTTTCTGTAATACTAATAGTGACTCATAAGAGTGAAAATATGGTAAAGCTGGATTCTGCTTTGTAAAATTCAATCAACCTTTGTACACGACTCAAACAAATCGAATTCACCGAACCGAATATTCAATTTGACACTCTTTTATTCAATTTAATTGACTGAGAAAAGGATTTGTTTAAATCAAATTAAAAAATGTGCGCGTGAATGCAATATTTTTTATGATGGATAAAAGTAGCAATTAGTGTTTTTTTACTCTTTTACGAATTCCCAAATATATAAAAATAAGTCGATTTGTTAAAAAAACTCGACAGAGAGAAGTAGCGATTGCGGCAGATATGTCATTGTTTAACGACAACTGGACCCTAGGGAATAAGGTTTCAGGAAAAATGGTCAAACCAAGTTAAACGAAAAAATTTACATACGCAGAGAGGATTGGATATAGAAACTATACAATTGTGTATACATATTATAGAAGCAAGTATCGATATCGGATTTTTTTAGATTCCGTTTTATCCCAATCTGTGTTTGATCGAACGGAAATATACGCAAGCAGAGAGTATTCAGACACTCTATTGCGACTTTATGGATTAATAAAAGTTAGAACAAAGTTGAATATATACATGAAAAAAGTTATCGTGAAAACATTTTTAAAATTCTACAAATTCAAAAATGTATTGTATAACCTCTAGCAAAATGTATAAATTTTCCTGCACACATTGAGAACACTTTTTCGCGAAAAGAATGGAGTTGCGGCAACATATTCCGATATTTGTATGAATAGCTACTAAATTTTTCAGAGCTTTATGAAAGAAAAATCTGAAAAACGCATAACTTTTTTTTTAACTAACGAATTTTATTTGCATCCAAAACTATTTCAGTAAAAAGAACCGAAAAAACTTGTTAATTGACCTGACAGATTACTAATTTCGCTTGATATTGTAATAAATAATTAATATTTAACACACCTTTTAATTTTGTTGAACTCTGCTGAACTCTGCTGAACTTCTCCTCGGGGAAATCCTCCTCACACGATTCTGCTGGAACAGCTTAGCACATTTCTATAAACTCAGTAAGAAGTCATCCACAAATACGTGATTCTCATAAGAGGAATTAAAAGCAGTTTATCACGTAATATTGACAATCAAAATAAATTTTAATAGAAAATAAATATAATAAATTATTTTTAAAAATTATTACTACTTTAAATTTACTATTACTCTTATTTAATTTATAAATATAACACTAATTTTATATAAAATAAGAAACGAAATATTGTGATTTTGTATTATTTGAAAGAAATATTGGCTAAAATTATAAAGCTAATAGAAAATTTCAGTATTGTTTCTAAATGTTAAGGGGTGAAAAAATAGCTTTAAAAAACTAGCACGTATTTTGTGGATCTCCATTTAAACAAATACAACAATTTAATGAGAAAAATCAACACAGTGACGTGGATAAAAGCTACCAAGTCCTATTCATTCGAAAATAAATAGCTCTCAATAGAAGTTCCCCTCTTCATGTTTGGGGCTCTTCGGCATATAGCCTCTTCTTTCTTCTGGCAAATGCCACCTATTCGTTTTGTGCTCGAGTGCTATCAATCGCGAGTATGAAATATTCTCCATACTTTTACCTCGAGCACATTCCGCGATATTAAAGGGATAATTGGTAAACCGATTTTACCAAAAATCCTAGGAAAAAATATCTTCAGAAATTCAAAGATATTAAATCCCAATGCTACCTAACCGAAACTATACACACACACCAGAAGAAATTACCTGCCTATTCCTAGCTATATTTAAAAAAATCAAAAAAGATTCACACCAACACACTCACTCCTCGGTTCTCATTCACACCGCCCCGGTGCGAAAAAGCCTAACCTAGGGATACGTCCCGGGACGTATCCTGCACCTGAGCTTAATGCCACATTAGGGCATTTTTCACATTCACATTCGTACATGTAAATAAAATAAAAAAAAAGCCTGAAATCGTTCACCGTTTTTATAAATTTTAAATAATAAGTCCATCTTAATTTTTGAGGACATCTAATGATTCTCTTCAACAAAATTTTAAATCATTTTTGGACTTTTCAGATTAAAAATTTGAGACCCTCGATGCTGAACAATTCTTAATTCGAAATATTCCAAACTAAACTTGATTAACAAAAAATTACTAATTGTAACCACTTTTCTAGTATTTTAAATACAAATAATGTTAATAATAAATCATTGAATGAAAAAATAAAAATGAAATATTTTTGACAAACAAAAAGTGTTTTGAATTGAACCTTTATTTTCAATTCTCGATTCCCAAAGCAAATACTCAATTCTAAATTTCCATTTCATTTTTTAAATGAATTAGAAATACTCCGTTCCCTGTTCATTTTACGAATGATTCAGAGAATTAGGATATGAATAGATTGAGTGATATAATTAAAGCTAAGTTAATCAATAACCGTATTCAAAACACAAATTGTTTAGCAATAATAAATTTATCTAAGTCCTTGAAGTTAATTTGATTTTCCAATATAATATATAATATTATAGACGAAATTCAAAACTTTCTTTAATCTCGACAATTTTTAAGTTGGAATTCTAAAATTTTATTTTAACCTTAGATATAAAAAAAATTCAGCTATTTAAAATGTAAAGCAATTTACATTAAAGAAATTGTTCAGCTACTGAGGTTTCCAATTTATAAAAATTTAAACTATTTGAATTTTTAATAATTTACATATGAATTTAATAATTTGTTCTATACAACTTTACTCATGTTAAGCAAATTCTATCAATGCATAAAACAATTAAATAAATTAAATTTATTAATTTTTTACTTTAAATTTAAATTTTGTGACTGTCTTGATTGAAATAAAACGGTGTACGCAAAAAAAGAGATTAATTATTGCACAAACATCCTAATCTAAATTATTATAATTTTTAAATAAAGTCATCTTGAATTTAAAAAAACTCAAATTAAGATGAAAATTTGTATAGTGATTTGAGAATAAAAAATTTGATTTCAAAATTGATTGAAAACTAGGAGAAATTAAAATATTTAAAATAAAAATTGAAATTGAAACAAATAATAATGAAATATGTAAATAGAAATTTAAAAAATATGAATCAAAAAAATGAATCTTCCGGTTTTCTGTGCATAGAAGAATAAATTGATTAAGATTACAAAAAGAACATGCTAAAACTTCTTCGATACACAGTTTGCCGTTCCTTTCTTGGATTAAAGAAAAAATTAAACGAGTTCTATTGTGACCTTAAATGTGATTAATCCTCAAAAAACACTCAACTCTGGGTTTAAACTCTTCCTAAAATTTCCGCCGACTTCATTTGGGCATGAGACGGCAGAGGGGTAGATAAAATAGTGACGTGCGAGATCGGTGGGGGGGGGGGGTCTGGGAGATCATGATCATCACAGACCATGCTTAAAACAGAACTTAAGCCTTAGAGTTGAGTACAAGTTATTTAAAATTAGAGAAATAGTTATTAATATTATATTAACATATAATATATATAATATATATATTATTATTATATTTTCGCGGACCAAGAAAGGACGATTCCTAAGCTATCAAAAACACAAAAAAAGCGAATATCCACTTTCTAATTAAACTATCAAGTTTAATTAGCTGTCACTGTGTGATTTTTATATGTAAAATACAACCGGTTTCCGTGCCAGTTCGGACCATTCATCCCTGGCATGTTTGGAAAACCAGAGGGATGAAAAAAAATTACTTTTGCAACTGTCCCACGTCGGAACGATGGCAGCATGATGTCTTCAGGCCGGATTCCAGAGATCCCTCCTCTTCTGTAGACTTCTGCAAAGACCGGAACCATTGTAGGGGCCACTTTTTCTTCGTGTCATCTTATCATTAGGTTGCATCAAATCTAAAAAATTGAAAAGTATTTAACTCAAATGCATTTATATTAAATTACTCTTTTGCATTTAATATTTGAGATCGGAGAACAAAGAGATATTAAAGACTCATTTAACTTCCTCACACGAAGAAAGTAACTACCGAGCACCGCGAACCGTGCCAAAGACTCATTTCGTATTCAAGAATCCTTTACCAGCAACTTTACGAATTTACTGTAGAGCGCCCTTCTACGGCAACACCTGTAACGTACTTCAGTATAAACTTACGAGAAAGGAAGGAAGAATTCTGACAATAAAATTGCCAACATAGTAGAAAATTATTCGCGAGTGGTTGCAATAATGCCACTTGTCCTAGAGAAACAGAAAGAAACTGGAAGTAAGAATGCAGCTGTGCTATGCTCTATATTTCAGAGAATGCTCGTATAATGTGAAGACTCAGATCTATAAGACGGAAATGTCCTTAAAATGCATTTTATCACCCCTTTGCATGGACAATAAAACTTGGCTAAACCGAGATACGGAGAATACTCAACTTCAGAAAAAAAAATCAAATTATGACATACTTCTCCAGAAAAAAGTAAGTTTCACGTATAAAGAAAACTGCATTACACTATACTTTACTGCTGTGGATTAACTATGGAAAAATTTATAATATATTTTATTATTTTTCTCAGAAAGATTTTTTCCATAATCTAATTCAAAGTAGTTCTTAGTAATAGGCCTAATTGATGTTCCCTGGAGCAGTTTATGAACATCCTATAATTCTGATGTAAGTAAAAGCAGATATCGCTGATACGAATCATGCGCATGGCAAATTACAGGCACGATGCCATTTCTCTGATACCATTAGAAACTAGTTTTAGTGATAAGCCGCATTTAGTGAATCTACAGCCATAATTAGAAGATTATTTAATTATTGATTGAATATTGTAAATATTCGTTGATTGAAACGTGTAAATAAGGTCTAATCATTTTAAATTGAATAATCCTTTCCTATTCTAAAGTATCCTTTCCTATTGTAAAAACTATACAAATTAAAACTGTTGAAATGCAGCTTTAAACAAATGGAGTTAATATAAACGTGTAAAGGAGTTGGATAAGCAATCATTCCACTCTACACGAACGCTGATGGCGAACTGGAGTGTCAATAAGTGAATCATTCAATTTGGAATCGCAGGATTTAATAGAAGAGAGAACACTGGTCACGTGCACAAGCACATTATAATGCGCACTGCAGAGGACGTTTTCTACGTTTTCTACATTCAAAAATATAACGGGTCGTGTTTAAATTCTCAAACTAAAAAAAATTTATCAGAGTGGAGACATTTAAATACGGAAATTTAAGCGAATTGAAGCTCTTGCTTTTCCTGTGTGACTGTGGTTGCAGACACACAGCCTCACAATCTACAGTAAAGATGGCCGTGAGAAAAGTAGGAAAAAAAAGAAAGTAAATGGTAAATGCACTTTTTAAAATGTGAGATTTCCCCTCAGCACTTTGTTACAATTTGGCGATTCGTTCGTGGTTCAGAATTGTTTCGTTTCAGGTTTCTATTATACGATTATTTTGGCCAAAGCTTTCAAAATACTTTCGACATAGTTCCAGAAAATTACCGAACTCCAGTTGCCCACCAAACTCTATATACCCGTTAATTTAAATAGTTCGATAAAATCCGATAATTACAATACCTTCACATTCTCCTTTGATCGGATGATTCAATATATCACTTCTCTCACTCCATTTGTTTCTGAAAAAAAAGATAAAAGAGTTAAAATATGAAAATAATTTGGCATTTATTTGTAAAAAGAAAAAATAGAGTTTATAATTAAATATTAAATTATTGTTTGCATTTTAGATTGAATTAAATCACGTGATACGATATTACTTCTACTTGATTTTCCAATGCATATTGAAAAAAGTACAATTTCATCGAGGGCGCAGGCTATAAATTTGTTCACCGGCTAATTAGGAGGATTAAAATCTCCCATTACTCGTAATTACTAACTATGGGAATTTTGTAATAAATAATAAACTGGTAAACGCGATTGGCAATCATTCTGAACTCCGGAACAAAATCATAAATCTGATATATTAATGAATAAATAGAGTTTTAATGAAACTAAAAGCATGAATAATCGAATATTCCTATAAGAAAATTGGTATTAAATTTCAATTAACGGACGTTATAATACAAAATCTGAACCGTTTATGTGATCAAAAAATTATAATTTCGCTTCAAGTTTACTAATTTTGCTCCCTTTTTGCTGTTCACACCTTAATGCATATATTTACATTAACAACACTAGTTCAAAATACATTTACATGAACTTGAAATTGTTTGTACTTTATGCTCATGGGGCTCTGCACATAGAAATCGACATTTTTCCAGCTCAATGACGAAACAGTTTTCGACGATAGAGTACGGCTGTCGAGAGAATTGGAACTGGGATTACAAGGTTTCAATTAAAATTCAACAGAGCTTCGATCTCGTGATTCACAATCGATGTAGCTCTTACATTTTTATATTTACTCAAAATTTAATAATTAGAAATCAATTTAAAAAAAAATTCTGCCACAATAACATTAATTAAACTGAGAAAAAACGTCAGATTAAATTAGTTTTCTATACAGAAAATTTTTAATTAACTCAGATCCAATTTAAAAAATCTAAAAAAAATTCGTTTCAAACTTTAAGAAAATTCTATTAAAATTTTCTGCAAATATAATCGTGTCTTTTTACATAATGAAAAACCTTAAACCATTACTGGTGTGGGAGGTTGAAATGATTTCAATTAATAAACCTTTCAATACACTTTGGAGACAATTAAAAGAAATGTTTTTCAATGAAGATAAATTTTGATAAAGAATCGAATATTCATAAGGAAGTTATATTTGCAGCTGATGTATTTAAAGAGTTGAAAGTGAAAATTGAACCTCTTTAATTAATAAAATCCAAGGAATTATTAGAACTTTTTCTTCTCATGAATTTCAAAATAATCCCCTAATATCGACCGCAGTAGTGAAACCTGAAATATGTTCTCTCTGGCCGAACGGACGTTAATAATCTACGGGCAGGAATGAAAATATCTCACCAAGAAGTCGAACCTTCATCACAAAAAATGTCCAAATAATTAGAAAGATTTTATCTTTTTCTCGAACAATAATTCTTTATCGATAAAGAGTAAATTGTGATCCTTTTGACGTAATCGGGCGCCCGAAAATATCCAATCAATAGATCAATAAAGTAATGAAATATGTATGTTACTAGACTATACAAAAATCTACAGGAAGAACATTTTGTTCGACATATGCGGAAAAATTCCTCTAGATCCTGAATGTGAGTAAGTGGGCTTAATCCAAATTGAAAAATAATATCTTCAACACCTTCCCTTTCTCTGGGGAGCATATCGAAGTAAGAAGAAGCATAAAGAGTGTAGTGGAATTTAAATATTCAGAATGGAAAGCAGCAGGATGGATAGAGATAGTAAAAAATGTGAAAGAGTTTGGTAGTCGTAATTGCGATAAGGAACAATTTTCTTTAGCTTTTTCTCCTATAAAACCCTTGATTTCCACACTGCCGTCTTTTTTGGTGCTCAGAAGTTTCATTAATTTTGCATTAAAGTATCTTATCACCCAAGGGTTTAAGCTCCACGATTAACATACTCTCTCCACTCAAACCCTGTGCACTAATATCATAATGGCTATGCCAAGAGTTCTCCCTACTTCGAGTTTCGACTGCAACAGCAAAAGACTTCAAAGAGAAGTTCTCTTTTTTACTTACACCTTTGTTCGACTTTATGAAATTAATTGTTTCAAGCTCTGAAACTTTAAAGAAGAATTCCCGAAAATATTTAAATTAATTATAGCTAAATCTAATCAAATCCTCATTAAGATACGAAAATATAATAATTATTCCAATAGTATCCTTAGTACAGCGCTAATGTATATACTGTATATGTATTGTCAAACAGTGGTAAAGGTCAATGTTGAGTCGGACAAAAATCCCAAAACAGCGGTGGCAATAACTTCATAAAATCGACAGATAAATTTTAGGAAGTCAAATTTAAGTTTCGACAACTCTAATTAAGCAACATTAAGATTTAGTATCTTGATTCTAGTCTGGCATAAAATTCTAGTATTTATATGATGGAGGGATATAATAATGTAGTAAAAATCTTCCGTACGTCTTAGTGGAAAGTAAAGAGCACGAGGGTCGTAAGTTGCCAATGAGAAGTCCAGAAAGTACTCGCATGAGTGAGTACCACTTTTCACCTAGCCATTTAAACCCTCGTGGTAACATTTCTTCAGGGCTACACTTCTTAAGGCTGTGTAATAAAAGCAGTAATGTCAGCTTAAGCTCACACCGTTATATCCAACAAAGAGAAACGAGAGAAGCTGTTATATTAAGACACTTCGAGTAGAGACAACAAACAAAAAAAAGGTGAGAGAATCTTGAAGAGATTGCTCTAAGAACCCTTGTATGTGTACTTGTGAAGACATATATTACCCCATTTCATTCCAATGGGCACTTCAAGCTTAATGATATTTACATGCATCATTTATCACTTGAATACACTGAGAAAAATGTAGTGACATCAACATGTAATGGTAGATGATATTTTCATTCATTAAATTGATTTAAATTGAAAGTTTTACAGTATGTAAATGCTTTGTTCAAGGAAATGTTAAAAACCTCCTGATGTAAATTTAATATCGTAATGAGGAGAGATATTATTTACAGATTCTAGAGTATTTTATACTGTAACGATTAATAATTATACACGCTACAAATGAATGTTGCTCATTAGGCATATGAGAAATTACCGGATTACAAATTTTAACAAGCTCGCCAACGTAACGGGCGTGAACGAGAAGCTAAATTAATTGGAAAGTTCATCCGAGACTCCAAGAAAATTTCGCAACTAATATATATTCTACACGAAGGGGAACAAGAATTTTATCGAATCAACTCTCAAAAATAAATATACTTGCTTCGAAGTAGGCACAGAATCCTACTTACTTCCGGAAATTTTATGTTATGTCACGTTGTTCTTCCTTTGGAGTGATAAAAAATTCCCTTCACAAATATTATCCTTAAAAATTGCTTTCAGTCCTGAACTGCAAATTTTTTCCCTACACAGACTTACGAAAAATAATTGAATATAAACTTCATCTTTTTTTGAACTCAATTTTCACTTCTTCATCCGCTGTGTAATTTGACCAAGAAATCAATTACAAGCTACCATAAAATGTCAATCGAACTATTCTCTTGGAGATTTTTTTTTGCAAAAAGAACTTTTCCCTCTCTTTGTCTGGTACAGAAAATCAAGTAAAAGAGAAAGATTCACTTTAAGGATTTTACTATACGCTTTAGAAGCTATGCCCAGCGAATGGCATTGTGCCAAAGCTTTTAAAGGTTTCTATGAAATAGTTAAGCTCCAGAGTCAGCACAGCAGGATTAAAATGAGCGAAAGAACATTGTTATGTGTCGTGTAAATTCGATCATTTCGGTTGTAAAAACTTTAAACCAAAACTCCCAGACGAGTCAATAAGTTTTCTCGCCCTAGAATTTCCACCAACGATCTCCTACAAGAGCAGACACGTGTTTTGTTATACTCGCTGGAGATTACCGTCTTACAAGAAATTCAACCCGGCCTTATCGCTCCACTGAACAAGGGGATTCAAGCTTTCCAAAGAGAATATTCTATAGTGGGTGTATATTTGCTGCGGTCCGAATTCGAAAAAAAGAACAATGTAAATCACTTCTTAATGCAGAAAGAACCTAAATCGAAATGAGATAACTATAGGGTGACAGAATGACAAAGTTTGACACTCTTGAGCAAAATCAATCGAAATACCTTGAAGTATAATACGAAATTCAAAACACAAAATTGTAATTGAAATTAGCCACATAAAATGCCACTTTACGGAAAGAAAAAAGATATCAAAAAGGGAGGTTGTGATACGAATTCCCGCGGAAAACAATTAAATCGACCGATATTTACAAAATAGTTTTACATAAAAATATTTAGGTTTCTTTGTAAAGATCATAAATACGAACCTTATGAACTTGATTCCTCGAAGAAAGCTTGGAAGGAAGTAATACAGTCTCACGATCATCCTGGAAAACAATTCTATAATCGGTCCACCTCAACGGCTAGTAGACTTGTCCCTCCTGCAAACCAAAAATAGAAACACTTAACAATAAATTTTTAAATGCGAATCGAAAGCGAACTGAATAGAACTGACAATGAGCTCCTCAGTTCCCCCACTACGATTATTATTATTATTATTGTAATTGAAATTAGCCACATAAATGCCACTTTACGGAAAGAAAGAAGATATCAAAAAGGGAGGTTGTCATACGATTCCAGGAAAACAATTAAATCGCCCGATACTTACAAAATAGTTTTACATAGAAATATTTAGGTTTGTTTGTAAAGATCATAAATACGAACCTTATGAACTTGATTCCTCGAAGAAAGCTTGGAAGGAAGTAATACAGTCTCACGATCATCCTGGAAAACAATTCTATAATCGGTCCACCTCAACGGCTAGTAGACTTGTCCCTCCTGCAAACCAAAAATAGAAACACTTAACAATAAATTTTTAAATGCGAATCGAAAGCGAACTGAATAGAACTGACAATGAGCTCCTCAGTTCCCCCACTACGATTATTATTATTATTATTGTAATTGAAATTAGCCACATAAATGCCACTTTACGGAAAGAAAGAAGATATCAAAAAGGGAGGTTGTCATACGATTCCAGGAAAACAATTAAATCGCCCGATACTTACAAAATAGTTTTACATAGAAATATTTAGGTTTGTTTGTAAAGATCATAAATACGAACCTTATGAACTTGATTCCTCGAAGAAAGCTTGGAAGGAAGTAATACAGTCTCACGATCATCCTGGAAAACAATTCTATAATCGGTCCACCTCAACGGCTAGTAGACTTGTCCCTCCTGCAAACCAAAAATAGAAACACTTAACAATAAATTTTTAAATGCGAATCGAAAGCGAACTGAATAGAACTGACAATGAGCTCCTCAGTTCCCCCACTACGATTATTATTATTATTATTGTAATTGAAATTAGCCACATAAATGCCACTTTACGGAAAGAAAGAAGATATCAAAAAGGGAGGTTGTCATACGATTCCAGGAAAACAATTAAATCGCCCGATACTTACAAAATAGTTTTACATAGAAATATTTAGGTTTGTTTGTAAAGATCATAAATACGAACCTTATGAACTTGATTCCTCGAAGAAAGCTTGGAAGGAAGTAATACAGTCTCACGATCATCCTGGAAAACAATTCTATAATCGGTCCACCTCAACGGCTAGTAGACTTGTCCCTCCTGCAAACCAAAAATAGAAACACTTAACAATAAATTTTTAAATGCGAATCGAAAGCGAACTGAATAGAACTGACAATGAGCTCCTCAGTTCCCCCACTACGATTATTATTATTATTATTGTAATTGAAATTAGCCACATAAATGCCACTTTACGGAAAGAAAGAAGATATCAAAAAGGGAGGTTGTCATACGATTCCAGGAAAACAATTAAATCGCCCGATACTTACAAAATAGTTTTACATAGAAATATTTAGGTTTGTTTGTAAAGATCATAAATACGAACCTTATGAACTTGATTCCTCGAAGAAAGCTTGGAAGGAAGTAATACAGTCTCACGATCATCCTGGAAAACAATTCTATAATCGGTCCACCTCAACGGCTAGTAGACTTGTCCCTCCTGCAAACCAAAAATAGAAACACTTAACAATAAATTTTTAAATGCGAATCGAAAGCGAACTGAATAGAACTGACAATGAGCTCCTCAGTTCCCCCACTACGATTATTATTATTATTATTGTAATTGAAATTAGCCACATAAATGCCACTTTACGGAAAGAAAGAAGATATCAAAAAGGGAGGTTGTCATACGATTCCAGGAAAACAATTAAATCGCCCGATACTTACAAAATAGTTTTACATAGAAATATTTAGGTTTGTTTGTAAAGATCATAAATACGAACCTTATGAACT
>UCOK01018632.1:23714-65927 GCA_900474325.1 Synergus umbraculus | reverse complement strand
AAATTCCACCAGAATATATATAATCCCTTAAAATCTCTTAAAATTCTGTATAATTCCACGAAAAACTTTAAAATCCTTTAGAATTCGTAAAAATTTTTTCAAATTTTGGAAAACTTTTCAAAATTCCACAAAATTAAAAAAAAAATCATAAAAATCTCGTGAGATCCTTGAAAATTCCATAAGAAACTTTAAAATCACTTAAAATACGTTAGAATTTAAAAAAATTTTTGAAAACTTTTCAAAATTTCCTAAAATTTCACAAAATCTTCAAAAAATTATAAAAATCTCGTGAAATCCTTTAAAATTCCATGAGGAACTTTACAATCCTTTAAAACCACTTTAAAAACGTCGAAATTTCATAAAGTTTCTAAAAGCTTCTTAAAATCCTTCAAAATTCCACAAAATCTTTGAAATATTATAAAAATCTCTTGTAATCACTTTAAATTCCTAGAAACTTTTTAGGGCCGATTCCACCAATTGTGATTAAATTTTAATCCTTGATTAACTTAAGTTAATCAATACTTTGCGTACACAAATCAAGGATTTAATCAAGGATTAAAATTTAATCACAGTTGGTGGAATCCGCCCTCAATATCCTGTAAAATTATTGAAAATGTCTTGAAATAATTAGAAAGCTAGAGAATCTCAAAGAATATACCTGGAAATTATTTATAATCCTCCGAAATCCTTACATAGTTTTTAAAGCTTGTTAAAATAAACTATAAAAAAGTTATATATACATATGTAATTCGATAATACATAACAAGAATAACACAGCATAAATATCAATTTCTATTTTCCCTGACAACTACTCGCATTTCCCTGATATTTCCCTGACTTCCCTGACTTCCCTGACATGTGGCCACCCTGAAATTTTATGGAATTTTCAAGGATTTTAAAATATTTTACAGAATTTTTAAAGATTTTATAGGCTTTCACGAGATTTCAACGGATTGTAAAGGATTTCCTGGTATTCCTAAAAATTTTAAATAAATTTTAAAGGATTAGTTTAATGCTTGATAGTAAAATAAAATTGAACAATCGTGCCCTACATGCGATTGAGGATTAAACAGTATTAGTGCGGATTTCTATCAGAATATTAAATAAACATATTGAGAGAAAAAAAAACAGTGGATATCACGCCCCCAACATGCGACAGAAAGTGGGATTTGTGGTGTAAATTCTGTTGGATTTAACGCGAAAAAAATTGAATTTTTTACATTGAAGGGTGGAGTACGCACGTCCGGTCAGTTGATGTGGTTCGCGCGAACACGAGGTGAAAGGAGAAAGGGGAGGAAGGAGAGAAAGTGCCCATAACGGGATTAGGTTTGGGAATTGTTGAATCATGTCCCACGTGTATGGAATAACGCGAATGCGCAATAAGTAATCATATTAGTGCCACGGTTTGATTAAACGAACGATCGCCGACAACGTGGGTGCAGCTCGAACGAACATTAATATAAAACTCGATTGTCATTCGGCGACATACGTTACTTCATTAGCTGTAAGCCTATCAACTGATGTATTATTAGCAAGTAATATATTCTTCCTCTCAGAAGCTTCAAAGTATCCCTGACAGCAATAAAAAAATCGCTTATTTCACAGAATTCTATGTTAATTTATAACGTGACATGTTTTTCTAATATCCGCGTCCAAAATCTTTTTCCCATCCCTTTCTCAGGAATTTTAAATGATTTCATGGGATTTTAAAAGATTTCAAATTTTTTCCGAGTATTTTCAGACATTAAAGATTGTAAAAGATTTCGTCGTATTACACAAGATTTGAAGGATTTTACATGATTTCAATGCATTTCATGAGAGTTTAAATGAATTCAAACATTTAAGAAGATTTAAAAGGATTGCCAATCCTGTTGAAGGATTTTAAAAGATTTCAAAGGATTAAAAAAAATTTAATAGATTGTAATGGATTCAGTGCAATGCTATTAAGAATTTACAAAGTATTCAATAATATTATTATTAATAGTCGGGCAGCACCCATCCGATTATAACCGAGTCAAACTTTGCTTAACTTCGGTGATCGAAAAAGAAGCCTTAAACATTTCCATGTGTCTTAACAGACAAACTACCGTTCAGTTTTAAAATACTTAAATATTTCCAATCATAATTTATTCAATTTGAAAGGAATACGAAGTTAAATAAATAGAGTTTGGGTGAATTCAAACTAAACAGGAAACCCAAAATTGAATTTCAATAAATTTGGAAACTAATTCAAATTGAACTCTTACAAATGAATAATAATTAATAATAATAATAATTTTGAAATCGTTATCAACTAAAATTGATTCCTAGTAAATTCACGTATAAATTTCTAGCAAATTCAATTACACAGATTTTCCACTAAATTGAAATAAAAATCATATGTAAGTTTTGACCACGAAAATGAACCTTCGAATTCTCTAGACGAAAATAACGAAAATTCATAAATTTTGAATTACTTTTTTCCAAATATTTTCAAATTACCAACTTTACATGTGAATAGTTTCGAACGTTCAAATGAACGAAATATTTTTTTCAAATTATATTTTATCCAGAAATATTGTGCCAACTAAAAATAACAATCAGGATTACAAGTTTATTTAATTTTTTATTATTTTCAATGTAAATGAATCAATATTTAAAAACTTTTTATAGTTACAAATACAATCAATACAAAAATTCGTTCATTTGAATGTTCAGAACTTTTCAATCATAACTTTACAAAAAAAAAATGAAAATCTTTTTAAAATAACTATACCATTATAAATAAAAAATTTTCTACACCCCACGGACTAAAAATTACGTTTTTACTCTGTGAAGAGTGAAAAATAAACCTTTAGCCACGCTTTATAGGCATAAAAAATATCTGAAATCATTTATCTGTTATAAAAATGCTTTGAATAAATAATTAAAATTAAAAAAAACAGTAATTGAAAAAAATAAGGCAATGTGAGGTTTTGAGTACGAGTGGTAGTGAAATTTAGCTGGAATAATATAGTCGGACCTTCGAAAGTTATGACATCGTGACTGGACAGTAAAATACTTATATACGGACGCGAGATTAAGCCATAGCTCGAATTATGTATTTAATGCGACCGAAAATGTCCCAATTGGCCAGGCAAGCTCCCAAATCCACCTCCTCGCAGCCTTTTCATTCTCCAAGCAGCCATTCACCATTGCCCTATCTTTCTCTGTTGTCCAACAATAGTAGGCCGCGAGTGGTCGAGCGACGTAAAATACGTTATTAAAGTACATTAGCAAGGCTCAAATCATACTAAACGACGTAACTTACTTTGCTGTGATATTTCACGGTCGCTTTATGAATCCCAGGGTGCTGGCACAGCGTTCACGAATAAAAATCCTCGGTCACAACGCGAGGTCGAAGGTCGCAAGCTCCTCTGAATTATCGTATTAAATACCATTTTATTTTGTTTATCGCATCCACAAAAAGAAATAAATCTCCGCAGAAACAAAAGGGATGAATAAAGTAAAGGGACTTTGCTCTCTAGAGATTCTCAAGGGAGAATTGAGTCACGAGCCATCAAACTTTTGATTAGCTCGAACTAACCAGAAGATGAAGGCCATTTTCAGAAAATTATTTTGCATTCAGAGGACAGAAGGTCATATTGGGACGCATGAATATGCCCCAAATTCTATTTTTCATAAAATTTAATTTACATAAACTCATTTCACCTAATAATAATGTGCTATAATTTTTATGTTTCCTAATTTCAATTTTACATAATTTTTATTATTCCTAATTATCATTTTCCATAATTTTTATTTTTCCTAATTTTTATTATTCATAATATTCATTTCTCATAATATTTATTATTCATAATGTTCATTTTACATAATTTTTATTATTCATAATGTTCAATTTTTATAATTTTTAATTTTCGTAATCGCTGTTTGCCATAATCTCCAAGTAACATAAATTCCATTCTTCATAACGGATGTCCGGTCAAATTTCAGGTCAAATTATTATTATTTGCGGACAAAAGAACATACAAATGGAATTGTACAAATATTAACAAATATTAACTAATTGCACAATATATTAATATTTGTACAATTTCATTTGTTTAATTCTTCTGTAAGCAAATAATAATAATCAACCTATTTAAATTTCGCGCCATTTCCATTTAAGAAAAGAAGTATCCATTGTAACTAGACATGGATGAGAAACAAGGAACTAAAATTTGACCGGACATCCGTTAAGAAGAATGGAATTTATGTTACTTGGAGATTATGGCAAACAGCGATTACGAAAATTAAAAATTATGAAAATTGAACATTATGAATAATAAAAATTAGGGCAAATAGTTTTTAGGAAAAATAAAAATTTTGAGAAATAAAAATTATGAGAAATGAAAATTATGAATAATAAAAATTAGGACACATAGATTTTAGGAAAAATAAAAATTATGGAAAATAATAATTAGGAATAATAAAAATTATGTAAAATTGAAATTAGGAAATATAAAAATTATAGCACATTATGATTAACTGAAATGAGTTTATGTAAATTAAATTTTATGAAAAATAGAATTTGGGGCATATTCATGCGCCCCGTCATATTTAAGAAAAAATATTAAAATAACTTAAAAATCTGAATTATGTAACTGTTGCAATTTTTAACAAATGATATACTCGACGTGAAAGGATAATAATCATTTTTGCTTTAATAATTACAGATGTAGGTAGTTATTATATTGTATCCCGTTCAGACAATTGTAAAGGAAAAATAATCCTTGGGGGATTTCATGTCGTGCGGGAGCGAAGGTGCGAATATTACTGGGTGGTTTATTGGGATTCACATAGTGAGGGGCGCGCTCATTAATTATTTAATTAATTATATTATTACATAAGCTTCTCAAGTCACGAGGGATCGCAAATTTCTGAACTCACGCGAATTTAATCATGCGTGAAGCTCAAGGCACACCGCACCCTTATCCACTTTTAAATTATCAATAATATATAATATATACCTACATTTTCCCTTTCTGTGAAATCTGCCTTCTTATGACCTGATTATTAACTTACAGATGAGAAAGCATTGGAAGTATTTCAATAAATGTTGAAAACGTCCTGGAATTTCAGTTCCCTACAATTTCTCGGCATATTGGCAATCGACTCCCGCATAATGGACTTAATAGAAACGGGTGGAAAAGAGCTCGGCGTACTTTGCAAGAAAGGGAAATGCTTTTGAAGAATAAATTAATAACCCAGTCTAGGATCGAAGAAAACTGGAATTCTATGTTAATCAAATGACTGCTCGTCTCTCTGACACCGACCGTCCGTCTCCGTTTACGACCGTTTACAATCGACGATTTCGACGTTGGGTACTCACGTTAGGATACGTGACGGGGCCAAGGCTCTACGTTATTATTTTATTAAGCCATATAATATATAGAGAGGCAGCCGAGATATTTGAATGTCCGCGCGCGAGGCGCTTGGCGGCTATGGGGTGAGTGGATCCCATAGCCGCGGTCTACTACATGGGCACCCTATTGCGCCCCCACGCAATTCCGCGAAGTATGCAGATCTAAGAATTCAAATGGCCGCTCCATAGCGACCGTAAAATGGCGGACAATCGCGCTCGTAAACCACTATATTAAAATTCTATATCGTAACGGCGTGCACGCCTCTGTCCGAGTATTACCCCATCCACTCTCTCTTGTGTCTTTACAATGTATGGAGGCAGAGGAGAAAAGTAGGGTGAAAAGGGGGTTGAGGTGGATATACTCGTGGTCACTCTGAGCATACTTGTCCCTACGAGATGTAGATACGCTTAAGTCACAGGTAAACCGACGGGGTCATCATTTTTCCGGAAGAGAAGCAAAATAGGGAAAATTTCTTATTTTCAGACCAATAATGGTCTTATTTTAAGATCTAAACGACACTGTTAAAAAAGATTGATCAAAATTTAATATATGTGAGTAAAGTCACTTGCATGTACCGTCAATTATGAATTTAATACACCATTATGTTTTAGAATTAATATACAGCCATATTACAATTAATATATTTTATATTAATATTAATATATGTATTATATTAATGTTGATATACCCTATATTAATTTTAATATGGTTTTATATTAATTCTAAAACATATCGTAATATATTGAGTTTAATTTACGGTATATGCAAATGACTTTACAAAATGTATATTAAAAGTATGTATTAATTTGGAAAACATTTTTAATAGTGGAATTTTTTACAAAAACTAGACCATTTAACGTTAAATGGAGGTAAATTATCTAGTTTTAGTGAAAAATATTTATTATGCAAAGGAGAAGTTGGTAAAACTACAATGAGAAACTCTGTTTTAGAAAAATTACTAATATCGATAGCAAGTAGGGGCAAAATCCCAAAATGGAGACATTTTAATACAGAAATAATAATAATAATAAAATTTTAATAGTAAAATTTATTATTTTCTGTATTAAAATGTCTCAATTTTGGGATTTTGCCCCTACTTGCTGTCGATATTAGTAATTTTTCTAATATAGAGTTTCTCAGTGTATAAATTGAGCTTATGACAATGTATCACATGTCCTTAATAAATTATCTACTGATAATTATTACATTTAATTTGTACTTTGAAAAATTCAGAAATTTATTGAGAGATCAAATTGAACATCTGAAGATTAAAGTTCAGTGTAAACATGGCTTAATTTCAGTCTAATAAGTATCTTACTTTTTTTGGAAGTATTCTCTAAAATTCAACCCCAAATATGTCTTAGTCTTTGTTTTAAGGAAAAAGTGAATCCTTGAAATTTAAAAAGTACGCCTGTAATTTTATTTTAGCTAAAATAAAATTCCATTAAAATTAATTAATTACATTATTAATTACATTAATTAATTTAATAAAATTAAATTATTTCTATAGAAATCAACATCGTTAAAATGTCTTGCAATTCCTAGAAAAATTTAGAAATCCCTTGAAATGTTTTGAAAACGCGGGTCTGACATCACTAAGCGTTTACTACTTAAACCTCAGCCATACCTTAACTACTAAATGTAGGCTGGGTCTGACATCACTAATCGTTTACTACTTAAAATTCAGTTATACCTGTACTACTGAATGCAGACAGGTCTGGTATCAATAAGATTTTACTACTTAAGGGCATGTAATACTTTACCATAAGAGCAATTTAGTTTAACCAATTATACATTCATAATAATAAATATTTTTAGCTAATAAGAGTCAACAAACCTTCGTGTACATGAGAGGAAGGTTTATTGACTCTTATTCGCTAAAAATATTTATTATTATGAACGTATAATTGGGTAAACTAAATTGCTCTTATGGTAAAGTATCACATGCCCTTAAACTTCAGTTATATCTGCACTACTGAATGTCTGATACATTTAATTCAAAGCAACTAATTAAATCTCAATAAATATGTAATAATTTACAAGTTTTATAACTCTGCTCTTGTTTACCCTAATGTAATCTTTCTTTTAGAGGAAATCAAACTTTTTAATTAAAACTCATAAAATTATAACTTTACCTATTTTATTTCTGGGGATTTTCCCAACACTTTTTTCCTTTTGCGTACCTGTAACAAAAATAAAACATAAATTAATGATAAATTAAAAGCATTACAAAAAGTGCTTTATGATCAATATTACAAAAATACAGATAAAATATAATATACAACTTGAAGTGGCTTTTCTGAACGTTAAGAAAACCAAAATTTTTGTATGATTTCTTCTTAAACTAAAATTAATCCTATTTTTCTCTTTTAACGGAAATTTTCATGTTTCATCTCATTCCTTACTTAACGTCCATTAAATTCTGAAGTCATAATAATAACTGATTATCTCACTCTTTCAGATACCAAATCATCATAAAACTCTCCTTCCAAGTCAAATCTCCCGCGTAAAATTTCTCCAAAAAATACGGCAACAACTCCCAAGAATTCTGGCTAATTTAGCACTTCTTAATCAGAAGTGAAAGCCCTGGGAGACGTTGGTAATCGTTTGTGCTATAGGTCTCAGAGTTTACTATACGTATAAGCCGTATCAGTTATAATTTACAATGTTATGGCGATTTTATGTATATCTTCAGGCGGTGTGGCGCGGTGAAGTATTATTTAAATTAAACGGGGCTAAACTAAGCGAACGGGGCATCGAAGTGGCGGGCAGGGGGTGGGGGTTGGCCGCGGCGGTATGCAAATTATTATCGCGGGGCGATAATTTAAATGCATATTTCGCCTCCTATATCATTTTATTATTGCCAGCCAAGTTAAGTCGGTCCATGGCTCTGTGCCCGTTTACCCTGGAAGATGTTGGCCCCCGGAAGGGAGGGGCGGGTGGATGTCGAGAATGGGGGTTGAGACCGTATTAGAATCGCTATCGAAGCGTTTTCCCGTATAATCCTTATTGTTACGGCCAGCTCGGCTATAATATCCTGTCGAGTAACGGCCGTTGCTGCAAAATTAATGCTCGAGGGCTAATTGTGTACCGCCGGAAGTGGGAAACCAACCCCCTCTCTACGGCAAACCTTCCTCTCAAGATCTTTCATCTCTGTACTTCACCGTGACCCAAAATTAGCACCAAAATAGATTATACAATGACAAAACCAATTCACACGTCATTATTTGAGTTATGGTTATTGAACGTTACTTCCTCAAACTTTTTTTCCAAATTCATTTTCCAAGTTCTAACTTGCATCTTTACTCATACTTTTTTCAACCCCGCAGTTTTCAAACAATTTTTCCAATACTCTTTTCCATTTTTCCCTTTTACAAATACTTTTTCTACCCCTTTCTTACAAGGAAGGTCCACCAGGTGTCCTCCGCTGATTGGATTCTCCCTGATATATATTGTAGTATTCGAAAAACTAAGCGACACGTATTTTTTTTTATCTGCGGAAAAGCACTTTAAGGGGGTGAAACAGCCCCTCAAAAATAGGGGTTCCAAGTGTCGATTGCATAGTTTAAAATTTTAAAAACGGAAAATAATGTGCACAAGATTTTAGGGGTAGTTATCCTCCTGAATGCTGTTATTTTTTTTCTTCAAAATACATAAATACCTTTCTCCTCTTTTTTTTTTGTTTGCAACAAGTACTTTTTTTCGATTTTCGATTTATTTTGCAATTATATACATAATTAGGGGGTGGTTTACCCCCATGTAATTTTTTAATTATTGTTGAATGTACTCTATTTCACTTCCATCGTTATAAAACAAATTTTTCAACTTTTTTTTTGCGTACGGAAATTTATATTATCAGAGACACAAAATAAAATGAGTTTAGGGGTAGTTACTCCCTCCATGCTGTTTCTTTTGTTTAAAAATACATAAATACCTTCATCCTCTTTTTTGTATGCAACACGTATTTATTTCGATTTTTTTTGCTCGATTTTAGGTTTATTTTTCAATTTTATACATTATTAGAGGGTGGTTTAGTCCAATATAATTTTTTAATTATTGTTGAATGTATTCAATTTCACTTCCATCGTTATAAAACTAATTTTCCAATTTTTGTTTGTGTACGGAAATTTATATTATCAGAGACACAAAATAAAAAGTGTTTAGGGGTAGTTACCCCACTAATTTTTTATTTATGTCGAAACACGTAAACTTTATTTTTATGTTGACCCCCTTATGATTTTTTTTTTGAGAAAATTACGTTATTCATCCTTCATTACGAGGAAACTTTTCCAGTAGGTTTATTGAAATCAATTTGGTTTTTATATACAAAACTATGCAATCGACACTTGGAACCCCTATTTTTGAGGGGCTGTTTCACCCCCTTAAAGTTTTTTTCCGCACTGAGAAACTCTATGTTAGAAAAATTACTAATATCGACAGCAAGTAGGGGCAAAATCCCAAAATTGAGACATTTTAATACAGAAAATAATAAATTTTGGGATTTTTCCCCTACTTGCTATCGAATTAGTAATTTTTCTAACACAGAGTTTCTCAGTGCGCAGATAAAAAAAATACGTGTCGCTTAGTTTTTCGAGTACTACAACATATGTTCAAAATCCTTTTCCACTGTTTTGCTAAGTAATTTTCCTTCAACTCTACTTCGAAAACGATTTGGGAAAAATGGTGGAAAACGAGATTGTTCAAGAGGATTTTTTGAAAATGTTTATAGAAAACGGATTTTGAAAAAATACTTGATGCTAGAAAAAATGGTCGAAAATAGGTTTGTAAAAGGTGTTTTTTAATAAAGAAGATTTTTAATAAAGAAGATTGTAATACTATGTATTAATGTAATGTATGCATTTTAATATTATGTACGTAATGATTTGCGATTAATAGAGAAGCTTGTACCTTTCGAGGAAAAGCATATCGAGATACCGGAAACCAACCCCTGGCCGAGAAAATATATACAGTGGGGGTCATAGGGAAGAGGCAGGCAGGTACTTGTTTCGTGTATGAGATTTAGTTTGATAATAAGATCCGCCCTGTGAGAAGGAGGTAGAGAAGGACGAGAATGTTCGCTGGTAGGAGGAGTGCTGAGATACGACATTCGTGCTGTGGTTTTAACTCCTGGTTATATCCGTAGTTATGAAACTGCCGGATTCAAGGAACCTCCACTGAGAAGGTCCCTTCTAGTATGTTTACCCCTCTTTTCTCAAATATAGGTGCTCAGACCAACCCCAAACAAACTTCCACGGATCCCAAAAAATGTATGTAAACCAACATCGTAAAATTCTAGAAAAATTGTAGACACACTAAAAGACTTGATTATGAAATACTTCCCAAAACTCCAACTTGAAGAAATAAAAAGAAACAATTATTCTTCCCATGAATGCGTTCTGTTCTCCTTTTAGTATCCGAGAAATATTTCAGATGTTCTGCAAATTATTTCTTAAAAATGTATCCCGTATGCTACTCTTTGTAAATACATTTTTTATTGCATTTAGCTGAGAGTGGAATTACTAGCGGTTGCAAGGCGGTGAATTCGCATGCGTTAAAAGTCGCATGTGCGAGAGATGGCGCACAACAGTAGGAATTGGGGAAGGGGTGCATTTTTTTCGTTGGAGTGGGAATTCAAGAGAAGCCGCGACGAATAAAAGGGAAATGTATGGAAGGAAAGATCTAATTTGTTCTTGTCCGTGGCTGCTTTCGCGGGGGGCCAAAATTAATATTCATAAGCGTCCAGAGAGGTCCCGAGGGCGGGGTCAACTTACATGTATCTTTCGCTACTGACCCGAACCGCCATCGTCCCACCCCTACTCTTAACCAGCACCGTGATAACGGTCAGAAATTAAAATACTGCCCACAGGTTTTAACCCTTCTTCGTTCGGTCGCCATCACGTTCAGCATCCTTTGTTTCATCTCGAGTCTCCCTTTTCATTATTACAATTAAAAAGAACAGCTCATTGACTCGAAGATATTTCTTCAAGCACATGATTCAAACATCCACAGAGAGACTTTTTATTTAAGAAAATTATAATAATGTTTTGATATTTAGATAGTGTAATATCGTTTCAAAATTTGAAAAACAGAGGGTTTATGACACTTATTCATATTGCTGCACCGAAGTTTACCATATTCATGACATTCTTTAATACAGGAAGAAAATTTTGTATTTAAATACGAAATATTTATAAATCTCTATTCCAAGAACAGGACGGCCACAAGATTCAATTTTTTTCATTTTCCTGACTCTTTTCCCTGACTTTTAGGCAAATCTCCCTGACAGAAAAGTATTAAAAATGTGAACAAATTTTTAGTAATACTATTGAAATTTTCTAAAAATTTCGCACTATATCACTTTAAATTTTTTGATATTTAAAATCACTTCACAACGCTTAAAATTCGTAAAAATATCTCAAATTTACAACAATTTTGAAAATATCTTAAAATTCGACGAAATCCCTTCAAATTAGTTAATGTTTCAGGAAACCCCTAAATTTTCACTAATTGTTTAAAAATTTTTCAAAATCATTTCAAATCCTTTAAATTCTTCAAAAAACTTGAAAATCTTTTAAAATTCCTAAGAATCTCTTAAAATATTCTCTACAATTCTTAACAATTTCACAAAATCTTTTGAAATTCACAGAAACATCTTTAAATTCCTAAAAATTTCACTATAATATTTTAAATCCTATAAAATGTCATAAATTCTTTGAAATCTATCAAAATTCTATGAAATCCTTTACAAATTTCACAAATTCTTTTATAAATAATAATAATCTTGTGAAATCCTTCAGAATTCAATAAGAACCTTTGAAATTCCATAAAATTCAACTCTGTAAATTTAAAACAGTAAAAACTAACTGTTTTACAGTAAAATTTCACTGTTTCAAATTTAGAGAGTACAAAATCTTTTATAAATCTTAAAAATCTTGTGGAATTCTTTAAAATTTCAATCAAATCCTTTAAAATCACTTTTAAAAAATCAAAATATCTTAAAATTCTTACAAGCCTTTTAAAATCTTTTAAAATTCCACGAGAATATTTATAATCCCTTATAAAATTTCTTACAATTCTTACAAGTTTCTTAAAACCTTTTATATTCCTATGAAAAACTTTTTAATTCATTAAAATTTCACAAAATTTTTTATAAATCATAAAAATCTTGTGAAATTCTTAAAAATTTCAATTAAATCCTTTAAAATCATTTTTAAAAAATCAAAATATCTTAAAATTCTTACAAGCCTTTTAAAATCTTTTAAAATTCCACGAGAATATTTATAATCCCTTACAACTTCTTAAAATTCTTACAAGTTTCTTAAAACCTTTTATATTCCCATGAAAAACTTTTCAATCCTTTAAAATACATAAAAAATCTCTTAAAACTTTGTAAAATACCACAAAATCTTTTAAAACCCATAAAAATCTTATGAAATCCTTTAAAGTGACACAAAATATTTTATAAATCATAAAAATCTTGTGAAATCCTTCAAAATTCAATAAAAACCTTTGAAATTCGATAAAATTCTACAAAATCTTTTATAAATCATAAAAGTTTTGTGAAATTCTTTAAATTTCAATCAAATCCTATAAAATCACTTTTACCAAATCAAAATATCTTAAAATTCTTACAAGCCTTTTAAAATCCTTTAAAATTCCACGAGCATATTCATAATCCCTTAAAATTTTTTAAAAACTTTTATAAACCCATGAAAAACTTTTCAACCCTTTAAAATACATAAAAAAATCTCTTCAAATTTTGTAAAATTCCACAAAATCTTTTAAAAACCATAAAAAATCTCATAAAATCCTTTAAAATTACACAAAATCTTTTATAAATCATAAAAATCGTAAGAGATTCTTTCAAATTTCAATCAATAAATTCCTTTTAACGATGATGCTCTCAAATGCTGATGTTTACGGTCCCTCATTTCAGAATGACACAAATTCGATCTTGTTTTATAAAGTGCGATAAATTTAGTATGAGAATTTCCTGGTAAAATACGTTAAAATCTCTACGATTCAGGGGCTTTGGGAGAAGTATCTCGTAAGTTTTGGTAAGTAACGAAGGACCTTAAAGCCAGCGCGAACTCTGAGCGTTACTTCAGGGGTGGTGTCGGAGGTTATTCGTAAGTCGGTGAGAGCAAGAAGTTCTCGTTCTAAATTTCTACTTCCCCACCAAGGCGGCAGTGTTTCGTGCGTGGGGCGTTTGCGGTTTGCGCGTTACCAGCGTGCCTTAATGGATTTTACTTTAATTGTAAGATATCTCGGGAGTTCCTTCAAGTACGCTCACCAACCTCCCTGTAAGCTCGTTTGGATCTTATCGTTAATTTTCACAGCTACGTATTGCGGATAAATTCTTCGAAGGCTGCTTACAAAGTGCTTTTCACTCATCTTTCAGCTTCAGACCCAAAAAACAAATCTATATAAAAACACATCATTTATATAATAATCTTATTATATAATTCCATTCGTTCGCTACTTAAAATTCTTTAAAATGAAAAAATGGATGAAATCATGGTATTCTGGGATTTGAATCTCTAGGAGGTGTCGTCAGACATTAGCCATAATGTTCCGGGTCAGGAATGCGTCAGACGGCACGTAAAGTGGTTATTTGTTACGTAATTTCGTGCGTTTGATACACAACATGTGAAAAGCATTCCTTCCTAGGAATTACGACTCTAATCGTCCTGCCTCTAATGTGAGCCGATTTAAAATACAAATTTGCAGTAATCAGTGATAAGTTTTTCTTTTTAGGTGAAAAATTCCTTCCCTAAGTATTTTGAAACTCAGATGATTAAATCAATCATGTAAAAACAGCAACAATTTAACAATATTGATAGATTCCGGCTTGAGTGAAAAAATCTGTCAATTACGATATTAGGAAAGGGGGATTCAGAGCAGAAAGGGGATGATGTTCAAGGGAAGCGAACTTGCAGACCCTTCACAGAATAGACTATCTTTGATTAACGACTGCGACACTGGATATAGTCTGACCGATCAAAGCCCTCAGACGCACTCGGTAGCACCCCACTAACAATAAGAAATATCGCAATGGGTAATTTATAACCGATAGCAAAAACTAGGAGACTAGCAGACAGAGAACCACAGGTTCCTTTTACGTATTGTCCCTATTTATAACCAACTTGGTTTTTATGCTTCCTTTATTTGGAAAAAAATCTACTTTTAGATCGAGAAAATACAGTGTTAATAATCTTTGTTGTAATTAATAATAGGAATTTTATGAGATTATATTTTTAGTATTTTATGAAATTTTAAAGGATTACACATAATTTAAGGGAATTTAATTTAATTTACCGTAATTTTGAGGAACTTTAAGAAATTTGAAGGGAGTTATTGCCATTAAATTTTAAGAGCATGTGATATTTTACCATAAGAGCAAATTAGTTATACAAATTGATACATTCACAGAAAAAACAAGAACTGAAAGTGTTTACAGCTGAAATCAGTTTTTAGGCTGAATTTCAGTCTTAAGTCAGTTTTTAGTCTTGTGTTAAGACTGAAATTCAGCCTAAAAACTAATTTCAGCTGTAAACACTTTCAGTCCTTGTTTTTTCTGTGTTCATAATAATAAATATTGTTAGGTAATAAGAATCAATAAACCATCGTCTACATGATACGAAGGTTTACTGACTCGTATTAGCTAAAAATATTTATTATTATGAATTTATAATTGGTATAACTAATTTGCTCTTATGGTAAAGTATCACATGCCCTTAAGGGATTTCGAAGGTCTTTTAAAGGATTTCAAGAGATATTTAGGAATTTTATAATAAGCCAAAATCCATCAATATATTTATTCCAGTTCACGATTTCTCCCTATTCTATTAGAATCATCAGCAAAGAAATACCGACTGTCGTGTCAAATCTTGAGACATGGAAAAATGAGCGAATTTCCCATTTATCCGACTTATGCCTACTTTTTGACGAAACGGAGTGACTTATAACCCCGAGGATTAGAGAAAAGGAGGAGGAGCTATCGATATGAGTACACATCAGGTAGAGAGACATGTATTATCTATATACTATATATATAGTATGAAAATCGGATTCAGTATTACACATGATGTATGGCCTTGAGCAGATCAACCCCAAGTAAAGTGACACGATCCACTCCTCCCTTACCACTGGAATTTCGTGCTTCGTATATTGATGTCTACTATATCGAAATAGCTTTTCCTTCCTATCTCCTCTCCCTCTCTCTCTCAGGCCAGTTGTCAAGTTTTCATAAGCCAAACATTATTGTTGTCTTCAAACTCTCTAAAATTGAATCAGTCAAATTCCACTGATGTTCAATAAATCTTTTCTCACGATTTTAATCAGTAATCGTCAATAAACTACCAAAAATTTCAGTAACTTTTCACTGATTTCCAGTAGACTTTTCACTAATTAAAATCGTGAGAAAAGAGTCACTGAAAATCAGTGGAATTTGACTGGTAATCAGTTAAATTTCCCTGATTCAAGTTTAGAGAGTTGAAAACCCTTCAATTTTCACGAATTGATTTACAATTCCTCAAAATCATTTCAAATTGTTTAAATTCCTCAAAAAACTTCAACATCTTTTAAAATTCCTAAAAATTTCTTGAAAATTAACTATAATATTAAAAATTCTATAAAATGTGATAAATTCTTTGAAAACTATTAAAATCCCATGAAATGCTTTACAATTTCACAAAATCTTTTACGAATCATAAAAATCTAGTGAAATCCTTTAAAATTCAATAAGGATTTTGAAATTTCCTAAAATACATCAAAGCCTCTAAATAAAAATTGTTAGAAACAAAACCCTCACAAAATCCTTTAAACATCAAAAGTAATTTTTGATTTATTTTTTAACTCCACTCTCTAAATCTGAATTAGTGAAAAGTAGGTAACTAATTTACTTTAGTGAAAATTTTCACTAATTATTAGTTGTATTTCACTATTTCAATTAGTAAGTTTTCAACTTTTCACTAAAGTTTTAGTCAAAAATGACTAACAATTAGTAGAATATTTCACTAAAGTAAATTAGTGACCTACTTTTCACTAATTCAGATTTAGAGAGCAAAAGGAATATTTAAATATCTTAAAATCATTTTAAAAATGTCAAAATTTCTTTAAATTTTTACAAGCTTCTTAAAATTATTTACAATTCCACGAACAACTTTTAAATCTCTTGAACTACGTAAAAATTTCTTAAAATTCTTGAAAACCTCTTGAAATTCCATAAAACTATACAAAATTTTTTATAAATCATAAAAATCTCGTGAGATTCATAACTTTAAATTTAAAGTTTCAATCAAATTCCTCAAAATTACTTTTAAAAAATCAAAATATCTTAAAATTCTTATAAGCCTTTTAAAATCTCTTAAAATTCCACAATAATATTTCATGAAAAACTTTTAAATTCTTTAAAATACATAAAAATGTCTTAAAATGTTGTAAAATTCCACAAAACCTTTTTAAAATCATAGAAATCTCATAAAATCTTTTAAAGTTCCAAAAGGAACTTTTAAACCTCTTCTAATCCCATTAAATTTCTAAAAACCCCTTAAAATCTTTCAAAATTATTAAAAATCTCTTGAAATTATTAGAAACCCATAGAATTTCAAAGAATGCCTGTACATTTTTTATAATCCTTCAAAATCCTTGCATATACACCCTGATATAGGTTTAAGTTACTAAATTAATATTCTTTTCCATTCTAGTATGTAGATTACATACGAGATAAGAAAAGTCACTGAAATTTTCAGTAATCGTCACTAAACTACTAAAAATTTCAGTGACTTTTCACTGATTTCCAGTAGATTATTCACTAATTTAAATCGTGATAAAAGAGTCACTGAAAATCAGTAGAATTTGACTGGTAATCAATTAAATTTCACTGATTCAAGTTTAGAAAGTACAATATTAGGAATTTTTAGGAGTACCAAAAGATTTTTTAGAAATCTTAAGAGATTTTCCACAGAAAAACCTTTCTGAGTATTTTAAGTTGTTTGGCCCAACTGTTGACTATTTAATATTCAAGAGGGTTGTTCAGTTTCTTGCCCAAAGCTTTGCCGGACCGAAGGTTCGATTTTCCTCCGCATTAGGCCTTAAATCTCCAACCACCGAATCCCCGAACCCTTCTTGCTAATGGTTTAATTGAATTCCGATTAGCCAAAGACGTTTTGTTTGCATGTGTTGTGCTATGAATCAAGAACAGGTTTCGCTCGTCTGCTACTGACATAATTATTGAGATTTCGATTTTACGAACCCGCCTCGAAAGATATATTCGCCATGAGTAAATGGCAGATATTAAAATAATGACTTTTCCTCTCTTGAATTCTAAACTCTTGATTTGTCAGAGTAACCAATCAAGTTTATTTATAACGTTAAAAAGATTGTTAACATTTTATAAGAGTTGCAATTTGTTTTTTCTTGTAAATAGAATTTCGCAATGTAGGAAGTTCGAGTGGATCTGAAAATTGACTTGGCTGAGGGACTTTGGAAATAGTTTTCTTAAAAAGAAAAACAAAGGAAGACTTTCAACTTGCGAAGTTGTCTTCTGCCATTAAAGTACAGAGGATCAAAACTTTCTAAACCAGCTTTGATTCCCTCGGATTTTCAGAGATTTCCTCTAAATCTCCAGTCATCAGGATTTCATCTCGATTCTTTTTCTTTATTTAGCGTGATAAATATTTTGAATGAAATTCTTAAATATATTAAGGAAAGAATTTTGTCATTCCGTGGAATTCATCAGTTTGCATTGCAAAATTCACGATTATCGTGAACGACATATTTTGATTTCGTTAATGCTGCTAAGAACTGTAATGCCATTGGCAGGCGGTTGCGGCTTTGAATCCATAAATCAAAAACTGCGGCGAGATCGTCTGAAAAGGTAAAAGCAAAGCAAACCAAAGCAAAGCAAAAGCCCCTCGCGATTTCGCCCCGTTTGTAGTGACTGCCACCCTCGTCACTTATTATTTTCATCTTTGATTTGAGTCGTTTGATTTCACCCCGAAACGCAGAAGGGTTGTGTTTCTGACGTGGACCGATGAGTGCACGACTTTACAAGTCTTGATTCTGGCATTTAGCTTGCAAGAAAGAAGGAAGCCAGTGATTCGTCAGAATTTAATAAATTTAAAATTGATATCATTTTTGACTACTAAATATACAGGGTTACCACGAGATTCAATTTTTTCATTTCCCTGACATTTTCCTGACTTTTCCCTGACTTTCAGACAAATTTCCCTGATAGAAAAGTATTAAAAATGCGAACAAATTTTCAGTAAAATACTATTGAAATTTTTCAAAAATTTCGCACAATATCCCTTTTAATCTTTTGAAAAAAATCACTTCACAATACTTAAAATTTGTAAAAATATCTCAAATTCACGACAATTTCTTGAATTTTCTAGAAATATCTGAAAATTCGACGAAATCCTTTCAAATGTGTTAATAATTCTTCTCTCTAAAATTGAATCAATCAAATTCCACTGATTTTCAGTGACTCTTTTCTCACGATTTTAATCAGTGAAAAATCACTGAGAATCAGTCAAAAGTCACTGAAATTTTCAGTAATCGTCACTAAACTACTAAAAATTTCAGTCACTTTTCACTGATTTCCAGTAGATTATTCACTAATTAAAATCGTGAGAAAAGAGTCACTGAAAATCAGTGGAATTTGACTGGTAATCAGTAAAATTTCACTGATTCAAGTTTAGAGAGTTGAAAACCCTTCAATTTTCATGAATTGATTTAAAATTCCTCAAAATCATTTCAAATTATTTAAATTCCTCAAAAAACTTCAACATCTTTTAAAATTCCTAAAAATTTCTTGAAAATTAACTATAATATTAAAAATTCTATAAAATGTCATAAATTCTTTGAAAACTATTAAAATCCCATGAAATCCTTTACAATTTCAGAAAATCTTTTACGAATCATAAAAGTCTAGTGAAATCCTTTAAAATTCAATAAAAACTTTTCGAAACACAACCATCACAATATCCTTTAAAAATCAAAAATGATTTTTTTTTTAATTCCACAAGGAATATTTAAATTTCTTAAAATTATTTTAAAAATGTCAAAATTTCTTTACATTTTTACAAGCTTCTTAAAATTATTTACAATTCCACGAAAAACTGTAAAATCTCTTGAATTGCTTAAAAATTTCTTAAAATTCTTGAAAACCTCTTGAAATTCCACAAAATTCTACAAAATCTTTTATAAAGCATAAAAATCTTGTGAGATTCTTGCAAATTTCAATCAAATCCCTCAAAATTACTTTCAAAAAATCAAAATATCTGAAAATTCTTATAAGATTTTTAAAATCTTTTAAAATTCCACATTAATATTTCATGAAAAACTTATAAATTCTTTAAAATACATAAAAATGTCTTAAAATTTTGTAAAATTCCACAAAACCTTTTTAAAATCATAGAAATCTCATAAAATCTTTTAAAGTTCCACAAGGAACTTTGAAATCTCTTCTAATCCCATTAAATTGAAAATCTCTTGAAATCATTAGAAACCCAAAGAATTTCAAAGAATGCCTGTAAATTCTTCATAATCCTTCGAAATCCTTGAATATACACCCTGATATAGGTTTAGATTACTAAATTAATATTCTTTTCCATTCTAGTGTGTAGATTACATACGAGATAAGAATTTGAATAATCCAAAGAATTCCCAGAAATATTACAAGAATTCTATTCGCTAAGAATTTCTGTTTATCAAGGAAAATTTGCTTCCTCTCTCTCTTGTGTGTCCGAATTATAATTTCGCCGGCATCGCGTAGGATTTGCGCACTTGTGGTGTGAATGCCAGTATCTACCGCACTTATACAGGGACCACTACTGCAGAGGTAATTGTATCGTAGATCGTCCCTACCCCTTGCTGGCAAGGAGCATGATTAAAACTTGATTACGTTAGCTTCCAACTTGCGATTCTTATGAGTGACCGGAAGTTCACGAGACACCTTCTAAAAGTCTTTTATAGCTGGCAGAAGCAAATAAATTCCGTTACAACATTTTAGTAGTAGATATATTATCAAAGATTTCTAAAAAATCGCAAAAAAAGGGATTCCTGACTTTCCCCTAATTTCCAGGTCTCCCTGAATTGGGAACACCCTGAAAAAAGAATATCAGGTGACAAAAGTTCGAGTTTGTTAAAAGCAGGTATGAGGTTGGGTCATTCGATACGTGTTATCATCTCTTATTCTCTTCCTCTCATCCACTTCCTGTGCCGATGTATTCCGTTTGTTCGCGATCCGTGACTAATATGTCCTCGAGTGTGACTCGCGTTCGTAAGTTCAAAAGGGGTCTAAGTGCCGAAATCAATAATTTGGGCTTGGTGACGATACATTGTGGCAGACCCACTTAATTTCAGCCCAAAGCACTCTCTCTTGACAAAGGATCCTCACAAATATTTCTCGCCTTCCCAAATAAAATCGCTTCTATTCTTTACTCCATATTTTACACCAAGAACATTAATTGGTATGAAATCTTGAAATAAGAGAATTTTCAATTGGCTTTCCTTCTTTTTGATAGTCAGTTTTGCGAATCTCATTTTCTGAGAGTAACATGTCGTTGATATTCGTTCATCGCCTTTGTGGGGATGTATATTCAAAAAAGCAAAAAAAAAAAAAAAACGTAATATCCTTTCTTCGTAGGGAGATTCGCACACAAGACTGGAGGTGCGGCTTGATATCTAGCATTGCAGCCTGCTTCCTCCGTGATACATTGTCCGGGACTTCGTTCCACCTATATTTCAACCTTACACTTGTATCCAGGACCACGTACGGTAAAATCGAGCATGCACACGTACGAGCAAGTAAATTGTGAATATGATAATGCGAGCTCACAATCCGATTCGGTATTTCAGCGGCGTTTCCTCGATTGCCCGACCATTTGTTCGGAAAGCTCTTCTCTCCACGCGACAGCCTGATGAATGGGAGATATTCCCACTTTCCTTCTCTCCCAATTTCAGTTTTTCGAGACACTTTCTATCCTCCTGCTCAAGACGCCTTCAATCGTCCTGTGGTTGCTCAATTTTATATCATACTCTAAATATTCTATAGAAAAATTAGAGCAATGTCCTTCTCAAAAATTTGAGAGATTTTATTCCAGTGATAAAAAATTCAAACTTAAACCAAGCATCAAAAACTGAATAATCACACCCGGAGAAAAAGTTTGTTTAAATCAAATAAACGTATATTTGTCTTAGAGCCAACTAAAAAATATCTTTTAATTAAATAAAATTTAGTTGATTCAAAGATATTTTTTCTTTGAATTAAAAAGAAAATTTCTTTGAATCAAATAAATTTTATTTAATTCAAAGATATTTTTTAGTTGGCTCTGAGGCAGATATATGTTTATTTGATTCAAACGAACTTTTTTTCTGGAGTGTGGCCACAGGAATCAATTCTTCAATTTCCCTGACATTTCCCTGACATTTCCCTAACTCTCAGAGAAATTTCCCTCACATAAAAGTATTAAAAATGTGCACAAATTTCCAATAATAATACTAATGAAATTTTTCAAAAATTTGGTATATCATTTTGAATCTTTAGAAATGTAAATCACTCCAAACCACTTAAAATTCGTAAAAATATCTATTTACAATCGAGTCACTTAAAATTCATTAAAATTTCTTGAAATTCCAAGATACATCTTAAAATTCCACAAAATGACTTCAAAATGTCACTAATCTTTTTAAAATTCCTCAAAATCATTTGAAATACTTTAAATTTCAAGAAAAACTTCAAGATCTTTTCAAATTCCTAAAAATCTCTTAAAATTTACTATAATTCTTCAAAATTCCGAAGAATATTTTCAGAATCTCTTGAAATATTTTCAAATTCCACGAGGAACTTTAAAACCCCTTAATGTATCAAAACCTCTTAAAATAAATTATTGGAAACCTATTGAAATTCCTTCCCTACTGAAACCCCTTAAAATTCGATGAAATTTTTTAAAATTCCTAGAAACATCTTTAAATTTCTTAAAATTTCACTACAATATTTAAAATTTCATGAAATCCTTAACAATTATCTTACAAAATCTTTTACAAATCGTAAAAATCTCGTAAAATTCTTTAAAATTCCCTAACGTAGATAGAAATGATTAATTATTAATTATTCTCCATGGAATTTTAAAGAAATTTATGAGATTTTTATAATTTCTTAAAGATTTTGCAGAATTTTGAAAAGTTTTCAAAAATTTAAAAAAACTTTTAAACATTTTAAGGGATTTTAAAGTTTTTCGTTAGAATTATAAAGGATTTTAAGGAACTTGTAAGGTTTTTAAGAGATTTTTAAGAATTTCAAATCTATAAAATAAAATCAAACTTCAGGGGAAATTCAGAAAGAATTTAAAAGAATTCTAAAGAAGTGACAAAGTGAATTAAAAGAAATTATAAAGATTCTATAAAAAATTTTAGTTTATTTAAACATTCAAGGTATTTCAAGAGATTTAAAATGGTTTTAAAGAATTTCTCGAGATTTTAACAAAAATTTTATAGAATTTAATTGATTTAAAAAAAATTTCAAGAGATTTGTATAGTAATTTTACATAAAAATTTGTATCGTGTGTTGTAAAACCACAAACGTTTTTTGTAGACAAGTTCAATTACTCGATTGAGCCATTACGTTTTTTCCTTTAGTGCGCGGTAAATAACGATTCCGCGAAGGATTAATGGCAGCTGATTTGAATTTTACGACGCGTGTGCCAGCGCCGAATTCGCTGGCGTGATATCGAAGCCCGGGTGCAATTTAAATTACAGAACCTATCTGTATATAATTTATACCCTTGTTTTCTCACGAAACCACCACCTTCGGAGAGACCACCCTCCGTCTTAAAAGCAAGATAGAGAAAATAAGGAACGGCTCGAGGGAGTCGGATTGATACATCAATTTAAATTATCCTGAATAATTTTTGCAATATCCGATCTTTATGGCTCGGAAAATGCGGTCGTCTTGTGCCAACCTAATGGCGATTTCAAACCAAGCTTAATGTACTTTTTTAAACCATAAAGCGCGAGTTATCCAAATCGATTCGCGAATCCGATCTTGCGAAAAATCGCGCTTTCAGATTTTCAATTTTCTAAGATTTATGTAGCAGAAAGTGAGGGAAGAGTAATCTGGGATAAATTAAGGTTTTTGGTAAGTAATTTAATGCGATTTTCAGTAATCTGAAAAGATTTCAAATAGAATTTCTAAGGATTTTAGAGATTTAGCAGTTACTTAAAGTACTCCAATTTTTGTAATATTAAATTGAACAATTTTTCTCCAAAATCTTACGAAAGTTAATAGAATCCCGCTAATAAGGAATTTTTAACATTATTTCCCTAACTTCTGCCACAGGTTTAATCTTGTACGGCAAAACTCTTAAGGGGAGACACCACCAAAATTTCAACCCCTTTAAATTTAAATGGCTAAAAGGTGTTGATTTTTTATAGCATTATTTTCGACGTAAAATGATGTAACGTATTAACAAAAAATTATAGAAAAATTTTTGAGCTATTTAGAATTAATTATTAATTATTTAAACTTTGTCCTTAAAATTGATCTCCTTCTGTAATTTTAGTGTACACTTTTTTTTACGAAATTGAACAAACTCTCGTAGGGATTTACCAATATCTTAAATACTTGAAAAAATAAAAGTTCTAAATAGCTCAAATATTTTTCTATAATTTTTTTAAAAATTGATCTTTTTATGTAATTTTTGTTATTTCCCATTGGCAATTATTGTGTACACTTTTTTTAAATGGGTTAAAATTGCGGTGCAGTCTCCCCTTAAATAAAATTGTCAAATGAAAATTGTACTCCACGAATGAAAAAAAAATGTTTAAATGAATATTTTAATAGATTCTACTAAAACCTCTTTTATATTTGCATAAACAGTAAAACTGTGAGTAGGTCATCGGTTTCTGAATAAGGGAATGTTAAACTCGGGTGCACTGTCCGATATTGGAAAAGGATCACCTGTTGCGTTCGAAACGATGCGATGGGGTTAGAAAGTAGGGTAACACCGTTCGAAGGCCATTCAGAAATTCACAGAGGGGGTTGAAACGACCCTCGATCAGAGTTGTAGTGGCCAGCGAGTGGCCATATTCCACGAATATACGAATACGCCAGGAACTAGGGGAACTTTGCTTTCTCTTCACTCAGGCACAAGTTACAAGATTAAAACTTTCATTGAGAGAAGTAGAACAAAATAAAAAAAAACCTTCAAAAGCAGTAACTCCTCCGTAATATAATAAGAATAAGAACAAATATTAAAAAAAAAAGAATAAATAAATTATAACTTTAATAAATTATACAGCCTTTCTAAATATTTAGCACAACTAAAGAGGTCAGAGCCTTGTAAAAACTAAGCCACTGCACAGTAGTTAGGAATAAAAGAGATAAGTTGAAAGTCGGACTCGGTTCAGAGGTTGTTGGATGAGAGGAATGAGGCTGGATTCCTGAGGGATTGCTGGGAATGAGACTGGAATGCTTTATGAGGGGAGTGACCGGCGCCTTATGGTCGGGGCAATGATCTATTACTGGCAAACTGAATTACTGCACCCGCATCAAACAATCACATCTTGGTGATCACCTTATGTATCAGAAAAACATAAATTTTCATAAGTTTCCATATATCCTATAAACCAATTTATTATTCTGTAGATATAAAATATTAGACTGAAGCAGATTTAATTGGTTTATTTAAATATTGGACATTCTAACGGAATAGCCAAATATAAAGCTTCATTAAAGGCAGCCACACATGATATTATAGTTAACTCTGGCTCCTTGTGTATCTTTGATGACACTTGCAAATGTGAGCTATTTTTCTACTCATCATCGATCAACTTTTTCGCTTGGGTTCCAATGCGGATCTGAAATGATAAACGAGAGACAGTAGAGTGTGAGGAGAATTCGACTGTGCAGGGTGTCGAGGTTCGAAGCACACGGGAATGAAACGAGTCCATTTTGATAATGGCATCCTATATATAGAAAGCCAACCGCTTCGTAAGGCTCTACGGGGATTTGGCGGGCAATCGTCACCGGATCTGTGAGAGAAATAGATCTATGGTCACGTAGAGGCTTCCGATGAGGATTCGCTTTGCAAGAAGAATTATCTGAACGCTTAGAGATCTCGGAAAACTCTGGTGTTATAAAAATTCTGAAGTCTTGAAGTATAAGTAGAAAAAAAGTCTTTCTAAGAGGGCTTCTGACGAGAGGAAATGTCGACTTGTTGGCATTAATCGTGTTTCGAAAACAGGCCACGACGCAAGAAAGCTCGAAAGAAGAAAAGAGGAGAGAGGAGAGAGAGGAGAGTCTGGAAATTGTCACAGCGCTACCGTAAGGTTAATTTTAACGAATTCAGTGAAGGGACCAGGGTTTAACAGGATAAGCTAATTGTGGGGTATTGGCTAAGAAGTCAAGAGAAGTGAGTGCTCGAGCATCGTTAGTAGCTGGCAGACGACCGGAATCACAATGCAGTTTCTTACCACCTTAGAGCCGAGGACTTCTATTTTCTATGCGCCCCGGTCCTTCGATCCTGAGAGACAAACTGCCTACAGGCAAACTGCTCGAAAAATTTCTAGATGACAAAAATACAAATACTTGGAGGAAAACTGGTCTTGATTCGAAATGAGATTCCTTGAACAATTTTGCCAAGAAAGGTAAATGATACTTTGAAGAATAAAAGTGGGAGCACGTAGTGAGATAACTAGTTGTAACTGGCGTTTAAGGCACCATAGAGGGTGGTAGCTTAGGTCAATGATAATTGCCCCGTCGTTACCCTAACTGTTTGAGCTTTTCCTGACCATCAGAATGGAACAATATCACTTTTCTAAGAGGATACCTCTCTAGGGGAAACATTGTTTGCGACCAAACGGGGTGTCGTATTCGAGAGATATTTGTTCGACATTGCCATCTATCCCCTGAAGTAAAACTCGGAAAAGGAATTAGTGGCACTGAGGGCCTCGTATATTGGTTCGGAAAGTGCGATAAACAGTCTTCTAAAACAACATGGTCCCTTATTGCTTGGGACAACTGCTCCTCTTGTTCGCGTTGCTATTCGGTTTGTTAAGATAACAATCTCAGTAAAAGTCAAAGTAGTACGACCTATTTCTATCTATTTATACCTATTTCTTTCAGTGAGGTTCTATCTAAACTTGAATCAGTGAAATTTAACTGATTACCGATCAAATTCCACTGATTTGCAGTGACTCTTTTCTCACGATTTTAATCAGTGAAAAATCTACTGGAAATCAGTGAAAAGTTACTGAAATTTTTAGTAGTTTAGTGAAGATGACTAAAAATTTCAGTAACTTTTAACTGATTCTCAGTGAACTTTCATTGATTAAAATCGTGAGAAAAGGGTCACTGAAAATCAGTGGAATTTAACTGATTCAGTTTTACAGAGTTGAAGATTTTTCAAGATCTACTAGTTAATAAATATTATCTGGAGTTTCCAGTAGAATTTCGGCAATTAGCATAATGCCCATTGTCCAAAGAAGAGCCTCAGGCATTTAGGGGCTTAACTTCAATAGAAGGTCAGGCCAGAAATTCCAAAAATAAATGTTGTAGACGGCTTCACAAGAGGGTTTGGTGAGAGGAAGCGAGAAGAGTGCAAAGCACATTCGTAAGAGACAGTTAGGAAAGCAGGAAAGTATACGTAGGTAGATGCGTGTAGGCTGTAGGGTGAGCAAAGGGTAAAGGAAGAAGAAAGAGGGATGAATTCTCTTTCTGAAGAGCGAGCAGGAGAGTGCTAGAGCGAAAGAGAGAGGGTTGGTCGACCGAGGCTGTCCGCAATTAAAATAATTCCCTTTCTGCCTGCAGCCGAGCGGAAAGAACTTACCAGCACCCTCGCGGTACCCCGTAGGGGGTATGCAACCTCCCCCCGTTTTACCACCCTCTGACCCTTTCCTTTCTCGTCGCGGTCCTGGTAAGCATAGCTATTTTAATTGTCCTCCGCTCTCTGGCCGGGATGACCAGCACCGGGCTAGCCCGGAATGAACGCACCCCCCTAACGTTCCAACCCCTTAGAGTATGTGGCTCTGTTATGCTTTACTTGCTAGAATCGGGATTGGGCGAGTGATTGCGTCGTCTAGGGTAGTTGCTCTTGCGCAATTTAGCGCACCCGAGGAAATGACCACGGGGAGAGGTCACAGGGACTGGAAAATATTTTTTCAGCTTGGGGACAATCCTTGGAATCTCTTAAGGAATTTTTTCATATTGACTAGTATAAGAACAATCAATCGCACGAGAGTAGTTTCTCGACTTGGAAACAAAATCTAGAAAGAAAGGAATTTTTTTTGGATTTCTAGAAGATTTCAAGTTTAGAAAGATTTTGGAAGATTCTTGAAACACTTAAAATCCCTTGAAAGCTTTTAAATCCTGATAATTCTCTAAAACTCAATGAAGTCTACTGGAATCGCAAGTTAGGATTAATGATCGAAATTTATTAATGTCTTCCCTCTGCAAGATCGAACGATTTCTTGGATTAAATTCGAGTCTTTGTATCTAGTTCCGCAATGCGCTCAACATTCCAGAGAAAGTAAATAAAAATCAAGCATTCTCTCTTGTATGCCAGCATTCCATGGTAGAGGCGCCATGGGATCTATTGGTCAATTTGCGGTTGGTATTCCCATTAGTCCAGCAGTACTCACCATGAGCTACAAAATTAACCGTTCACTTTTATTGCCAATCACTCGTTTCCTCCAAGAACTTCTCCCAGTTTCCACAAAATAAAATCCAACTCCAAAATCAACTTCAAATTCGTTAATTCCTTCTTCTATTTTTCGTATATTGTACTTTCGCTTATTATTTTACCACAAAAAACTAGGATTCCCTTTTTATAGATCTCTAATAATTTTAATAATAAAAATAATAATTTTTAATTTCCTGTTGCATAATTTAGTAATTTGTTTTCTTTTTTCAGCAAGATGGGATTTATTTTACTGCAGCTCCCTCAAGACCAAAAATCGTTTCTAGCAACACCTCCAAGTTTTTCTAGGCAAAAGTCAGAATCAGATGCAAGAAGAAATAATTCAAAATCGGAAGGTTCCTCATGAAATTCTGAGTTTCACGCCACCTACGAGATCAATCCTAATAATTCTTCGATAAGTCATCATTAGGGGTTGCTATCGATAATAAAGGGCTGGGGCAAAGGGCTTCAAGGGCAGAGGTGACTTATTTATCCAGATAAATAATAGGAAATAAAAACCGACAGAATAAAGTAGCGAAGGCAGAGTAAGAGAGGCGAGCCTCGTAATAAATGTCCGCTACTCGATCTAAATTGAGTTAGAGTTCTTTCCTCCCATACTACCACCCTTCGACAATATAACCAACCTGAACCCTCAGAAGGTGGGATATCGTTCGTCCTCAGATCCTAGCCAGGACAACATCCATATTGCTACGCTTTTTTCACCCCGACGAGGATTCAAGGAGGAGGGGTGAATAGATTTTTCTTTGCGGACTTAATCTAAGCCTTGAGTATAAAGCGACGATGTTGGAGTCCAGGGTCGTTTCCTACCCTGAATCCTCTCCCACGATACCACTTCCACACTCACTTATTCCTCAAAGAAGAAAGGACAGATATTACTGTCGGTATTAGCCAAAGCTATTATTATTGAGAGCAAAGCTCTCGTTTATTTACTGTCACGTAATCTTGAATTTCATTAAAGGGAGAGCGAGGAGAAATATCTATACATTCTTAATTAAGAAATAAAAATTAAGAGATCAGATCTTTCATTAATAATAGTAATAACAATAATAAAGTATCAATTATATCTTTTTGTCTTTCCACATTGAAGCTCCTGTATGTTCAGTTTGCTTATCATGGGTTTCTAAAGATTTCAAGAGGTATCTAGGAATTTTAAGAAATTTCAAAAGATTTCATCGAGTATCAAAAGATTGAAAGTATTACTGGACTACAGAACTTGATAGCAGATTTCAAAAATAAAGAAAATCTCTGCAACTAAAGTAATGTAAACTGAAGATATAAATGAAAATAAGTGAGTAATCAATCAGGAGGAACTGGTATTTTCTCATATAATTGTCATGTTGTACTGTTTCTGTAAACGAATAGAATATCTTCTTGTTGTCTATAGCAGAGCGATTTATCACTTGTCTAATAAAACAGAAGCATCAGGCCGCGCCTATCCTCGTTAAACGACCTTTGTAGTTAATGTGCATAGATGTTATGTTCGTGTTTCTGGATAAAATGAACCAACCCCTACCTCTTCGACTCTAATACCTATTACGTCTCTCCCCCTCATGTTGACCATTCCCTGATGTCTCCACTTGTGATTAATGATATCGCGACTCTATCTTTTATTCTCTCTTTCAATATCTCGCTGGTATTATCCTTTTCAGGATTTTGTTTCCACCGTTCGGAAGCTCAAAATATTTTTTCACAATTTCAACAAAATGCCCATTACACATCATTTAAACAAATTCTCAAAGATTAAACGTAATTTCTATTGAAAATTCGCAGTCTTCAAAGTTGTCCCAAGTGAGAATGATTGTAATTGGGGAAAGAATGGGACTGCTAGACTTGTCAAATGGAAGTTGGAAGTGCAATTCAAAGAATCTAACCGGAAGTTCGTGACGAGGAGCTTGAACATGTAGCATGTTGCAGTTTTCAAGGGTTCGCATCCGGTCTCGTATGAAAAAGACGTGGCTGGCCTCATTGTTAAATAGCGAACGCGAGAACGACCACGTCTCCGTCGACGGTGTTACCTACGATGACGCAATTACCCACAACGGGAAAATAATTAATAACAATTAATCTCTCATGTATGGCAGCGCAGGCGGTACCAGCAGCGCCCAGTAATTATGTGCGGATTATAAAGGTCGAGAGCCTCGCCGGGCCCGTGAAGGGCTGTTCACTCGAACTGTTCACTTGGCATTTACACCCGCAAACCCTCTAAATCGCTCAAACGCCTCCACCTACCCTTCACCCACTCTCCGGCCATCAACTCGTTTCTACACACTTTTTTTCGCCAGCGAAACAATGCCGACTGCAACTTTTCGTCGACGCCCTTTCACCCAGCTTCCGGTTCTCGAGGACCGATTTATACTTTTGCTTTTTGGGAATCGATCTCAGCCCCCCCTGCTATTAGTATCTTATTGACCGTACAATAAAAGTTTCTCTCTTCGAAGCTATCAAATATATTTATGAATCATGTAATTCAGGGTGGCCACAAGATTCAATTATTCAATTTCCCTGACATTTCCCTGACTTTTCCCTGACTTTCAGACAAATTTCCCTGATAGAAAAGTATTAAAAATGCGTATAAATTTTCAATAATAATACTATTGAAATTTCTCCAAAATCACTTAAAATTTGTAAAAATCTCTCAAATAACAACCTTGGAAATCAATTAAAATTCATTGAAATTCATAAAAATATCTTAAAATTCCACGAAATAACTTCAAATTAAAATACATTAAAATTTGTAAATAAAAATTCTTGGAAACAGAAACCTCACAAAATCCTTTAAAAATCAAAAATAATTTTTGAAATTTTTTTTAATTCCACAAGGAATATTTAAATTTCTTAAAAACATTTTAAAAATGTCAAAATTTCTTTAAATTTTTACGAACTCCACGAAAAACTAAAATCTCTAAAAATACGTAAAGATCTCTTAAAATGCTTGAAAATCTCTTGACATTCCATAAAATTTTACAAAATCTTTCATAAATCATAAAAATCTGGTGAGGTTCTTTAAAATTTCAATCAAATCCCTTAAAATCACTTAAAAATATCAAAATTTCTTAAAATACTTAAAAGCCTTTTAAAATCTTTTAAAATTCAATGAGAATATTTATAATCTCTTTCAATTTCTGAAAACCCTTCCAAGTTTCTTAAAATACTTTATAATTCCATGAAAAACTTTTAAATCCTTTGAAATACGTAAAAATCTCTTAAAATTTTGTAAAATTCCACAAAATCTTTTAAATATTATACAAATCTTTTGTAATCCCTTTAAATTCCTAGAAACCTCTTCAAGTCCTTCAAAATTGTTGAAAATCTCTTGAAATTATTAGAAACTCAAAGAATTTCAAAGAATGCCTGGAAATTCTTTATAACCCTTTGAAATCCTCGGAAAGTTTCTAAAATCTCTTAAATAAAATATAAAATTTATATATGCAATACGACAAAAATAACACAGCATAAATATAAATTTCTATTTTCCCTGACATTTCCCTGACTTCCCTGACAAATTTTTTTTTCCCTGACATTTCCTTGACATGTGCACTGAGAAACTCTGTGTTAGAAAAATTACTAATTCGGTAGCAAGTAGGGGAAAAATCCCAAAATTGAGACATTTTAATACAGAAAATAATAAATTTTACTATTTAAATAGTAAAAATTACTATTGAAATAGTAAAATTTATTATTTTCTGTATTAAAATGTCTCAATTTTGGGATTTTGCCCCTACTTGCTATCGATATTAGTAATTTTTCTAAAATAGAGTTTCTCAGTGTGGCCACCCTGTAATTTCACATGGAGTGGAAATTCGTCTATTATTTAAGTATAAAAAACGCATTAAGTACATCAATCGCCAGATCCTCAAGTAAAACATACTCGAATAATGTTCTCAGAACGGAAAGAAGAGAATACAGGTACTTGAGGGAGGTGTGAAATTCCGGTCAGGTATATATGCCAAATTAGGGATATAATCCAGGAGCATGCGCACCCTCCGGACGTGGAACCAAGAGAAAGGGAAACGTATAGTATATATTTTATATAGAGGCTTTTCAAGAGAACATAGAGGGTGAAGGGGTTTGGTGATGTACATTTACGTTGGCTCTAATACCTAGGAGTTGCATTTGTACCAACGCAAATGCACAAGTAGGCAGATACCCACTTCGGAGTGACTCTACAAGGTAGAGAAGGTGGAGGTGGAAAAGGAGTAGAACACCACCTCTGTGAGGTAGCCAACCCTCTTGTATCCGCACCCCCCTGGCACACGTCTCTTCCGCTCAGCCACCCCTGCGACCCTCTCCCTCCAGCAGCCCGCGCCCAAGAGAACCGTAATGATTTTGTTTTAAGGGCGTGTTTAATTATGAATCCGCATCCGGTTGAAGCTCCACCCCCCTCGGGAGAGAGTTTCTCTACCCCCCAGAAAGTGGGGGGTGGTGACGGCGGCAGTGCCAGCTAGGTGGCCCTCTTTCGGCTTTAATTGCACCGTACATTATCCATGCGGTAGGCAGATTTCTAATTACTTATTTTTGCCTGGCCACTCGCTCGAATGCCTCTAATATCTTTGGCAGGCCGGCTGCACGTATTTAATTGGTTGCGTAACGAGATGCCGTCTACCGTATTCTCAGGAATTTCAGTCTGATAAGCTCCGTACATCACTGTTGTTATGTTTCAAAAAACATAACTCAATATTAAACGTTCTAAAATCAACTTTCAATATGTTTTTGTTAACAACTGATAAGCAAAACTGAACGCTTAACACCTAAATTCAATACTCAACACTCAAACTTCAAAACTAAGACTAAATAATCAATATGTGACGTCTGCAACTCAAAAACTATAGAGGAAACCTTGTGCTCAATATCAAATACTCAGAAGGAAACATAGAAAACAGAAAAGCCAGATCCATATACCTAACACTGATGCCAAACAGCTAAAACTCAACACTTAACAGTTACGACGTACCAAAAGTCACCTAAAAATGAACAACTAACATCAAACAGTTAAAATGCGATACCTTAAACCAAACCCATAACAATCAACAACAAACACAGGATTTGAACGCCCTATATATTGACCTATATGATTTTTCTTCGTTCTACACTGAGAAAAATGTTTGGTGCGGACAACAAAATTTTTTGTTGCTATAGAAGCAACAAAAATTGTTTGATTGTGCCAACCAAATCTTGGTTCTTTCAACAAACTTTTTGTTGAACCAAGAAAATTCATTTGAACCAACAAAATCTCAGTTTTGGTTGAATTAACAAAAATTTGGTTGGCACAACCAAAAATCGTTGTTGCTTCTATAGCAACAAAATTTTTTGTTGTCCGCACCAAACATTTTTCTCAGTGTATCTGAATCTGATGTTGTCCCTATTTTTTTTCATAGTAAACAAAGATTATTCAACAATAAAGATTTTCAAACCACCTTCTTTATAATACCCACAGCACAACCCATCCAAAGATACCACTCCCCCTCTTAGTTAACAATTTAAATACAGTAAAGATCCTGAATAGAATCTAACAAATAGGGATGCATAAAGAAAATTAAATGAAAAGATGTTCACCGAGTGCAAACTGTTTTTCAACTGCAGAACATTCGATTATGTTTGCGTCTTGAAGTAGGTTGACGGCAGAAAAAAAAGAAATCTTGAAAGGACTTGTTTTTCCGATGTAACTACGACGATAAAGGAAGAGTCGTCGAGTTAAAAATCGCACTCTTTTCATGCCGAAGAAGCCACCAATGCGCTCGGAGGACTCGTTTCTTCCAGTGGAACTGCACATGCTACAACATAGCTCGCTGCTTTCAACAGCTTTGCACTTAGTCACTCATTCGTCGAGTGGGGCCCGCCTAACTTGAAAAGCGTTGTGAGGCTCTAACCCAAAGCGCTCTTCTGAGGTTAGCTGGGGATTCACTCGGATTAATTAAACCACCTTGTGATCTCATAATTTCTGCCTTGGAGAAGATCTCTCCGTAAAGACAGACCTTTCATAGATCTTCAATTAATCCTGAAGGACACCTGACGATAGTTATTCCTTGTAACATTTATGTCATCTAAATTATCCATGAGCTAGAATTGTCATCAGATAGCTGGAAAGAACCGTTTAAATATTTTTGAGAAGAGAATAGAAGAAAATGGGATTCTTGAAGAGATTCTGCAGCATTTTTGAAGTTCGAGAGGTTTTCTTGTGGGTGGTTGGAGAAGTAAGGATGAATATCTGGAGCGAGTGACTATGGGAAAAGGGGTGGTTTGGAGTTGGGCATGCGAACGGGGCATCCCTGGATTTGAATGGGAACCACCCACCGAGTCCATCGCGCCGGTCCGGCCGCCCCGCGAAGAGGACTACGTCTATTATCTCACTCAGAATAAACCAGGTTTTCCCACCAACCCCTCACCATTTCTATGACCTGCGACCACCCCTACTTCCGCCTCTTAATCCTCCCTTTTTGTCCTCTCGATCATCGAGATGCACCGGGATCTTCCGGATTTGTAAGAAATTAAGGATTCTCCGGTTGCTCAGTACCAACTGCGCCCAAGTTGTTAGTTTTAGACGGAATTCTCTTTATTTGATCCCCCTCTTTACCGAGAACATCAAGTACTTTGCATTCGACGCTTGGGTTACAACTTTTAATCATCGTTAATTTTCTAGTTTTAATCATTGTTTTAAGGACGTTGGACCCAAGTGTTAAGCGCTAAATTCCATTCTCCATTTTACTCAACGAAAATTATAGATAAATATTTTTCGCTCTGTAGCGCTAATCTTTTTTCGAATATAAGACTGCATACAGAGCGAAAAATTATTTAGTTTTGATACCTTTTGCATAAAACGAAAAATTCAAAATCTAACTTCAAAATTGAATGTTTTAGTTAAGAAATATTTGAATTAGATATTTTCTCGCTCTGTACGCATAATTCTAGTTAAAAAATGATTAATTCTACAGAGGGAAAAAATTATAAATTGAATATTTTTTGAGTAAAATGAAGAAATCGAATTTTTAGATTAGAACTTGGCTCCAACACACCTAAGGATAAATATTAAAGAACCCGCATTAGTCGATTTAAAATTGGGGAAATGAATAGCATTGAATATTGTATTTCTTTTTAAATTTAAAATAAAAAAAAGTTGAGTAATTTTTTAATTAATTTTTTTATGGTATTTGTTGAGATTTTAAAGAATTCCACAGAAGTTCGAAAGGATTTCATAAGATTTAGAAAATTTTCATGGAATTTCAAAACATTTCAAAGGGATTAAAAAATTTGTATCTTTAAATCCTTTGTATCTTTTAAAAACTTAAATCTTTATGTTTTAAATCTTATGAAATCTTTTTAAAATTCTCTGAAATTCCTTGAAATTGCAAAAAATTCAATAAAATTTGTTTAAATTCATTGAATTAAAATTACTTAAAATGATATTAAAGGATCATAAAGGAATTTTAAATATTTTATAAACTATAAAGAGATTTCAAGTGACTTTCTGGTATTTTGGAGAATTTCAAAATATTTCAGACAATTTGACGGGCTTACAAAGAATTTAAAAACATTTAAAGGACTTAAAACGAATTTGAAAAAATCTAGTAGGATTTCAAATGATTTCAAAAAGAATTTTACGAATTTCTATCGATTTAAAAAAGATTTTAAGTGTCATCGAAAACTTGAAAGGAAAAAAAATAAGTTTTTAAAATTCTCTCTTTATCCTTTATCAGGAAAAGATTTTTATAGTCAAAAATAATTATATCTTTTAGTAAATCATATTAAATGAAGGAATACAAAAGAATTGAAGAGGGGAAATAAAACGTTAGCAAACGAGTCACGATTTTCTAATTAGGGGGCTAAATACCACTGACGTTTTTTGCTGTTGCAATATTATCATATTTAGTATGCGCACTTAGGAAGCTGACTTAAATAAGCCCAGGTAGCTAGCAGTCCTGGAAACTCGGAAGCACGAGTCTAATAAGTTCTACTGGTCGAGCCACTACAGACTCGCATCATATTTCTATGCGAGACTTAAGTTACGGACACGCAATACGATTTTCTTTCTCTGAAAAGTCCCCTCGCATTCTTATCTGGCCAACTCCAGGACTAATTAGTATAAATTTTACCCAAAAGCTCTAAAAATCCGGATCCCAAAAGAAATTCTTTTCTAAGATGCGATCTTTATTTTTTATATTATGAAAGCTAAGATTCTCTTTTGATGAAACAATCACAAATATTAAGTTTAACTACAAAATTGAAAGTCAGGGGCTTTGTGAAACTTGTGCATGGCTTACGAAGACAATTACTGAAAAATATTTTTATTATCAAAGAAAAAAAACTTTTAAGAAATAAATTCACAAGCACCCGGGTTCAATATTTGGTTTCGAGTCGAGAAACTATTCGATTCTCCGTCGGCATTGAAGTCTCTCTCATTCCGATTGCGCGAAACCGAAAGGTTCTGTAGAATTGAACTCTCGACATTTTCCGATATATTCGAATATTAATCATTAAAACTGACCTGTTATAGTTTTTTACAAATTACGAAATTTGGTACAAGTTTTACTACGCTTAATAAAAGTCTAAAGATAAATTTATTAAAAGTGAAAAAATTTTTTACTCCCTATAGAGTAAAAATAGAACTTTAGCCCCGCTTTATAGGAATAAAAATCAACTTTATAAAGAATATTAAATATATTAATGCTTTTTACGTAAAAGTAAGAGTTCGAAATATCGTTTCCACATTGTAAGAAAATGTTGAATTATAATATTGGCAGATTAAAATGAAGAATTGAAATTTTAAAGATAGATCTCGGATTTAACACCCTTAACGAGAAAATGTGAAGTAACCAAAGTAAGAATATTTAATTGGGAAAGTTAATTCAGGCTTTTAAAATTTTTAACTATAAGAAGAGTTTTGATTTGTAAGAAATGAAAGTTTGTGTAAATGTGAGGACAAGAGGTGCGCGAGAGAGACTCTAATTTAGCGAGACTTTGCGTCTCAGGCCGAAGCTAACTGCTAATTTAAGGGTTAATTCCTTGGAAGACAAGTTGGCAGAGTTACGACGAAAATATTCATGGCATTATGCATACGCTTAGGCGAGCGACGGTGGTCGTGCTAATAAAAATTAAAAAGTCTAATTGCGAAAGGTCGCGAGCTCACAGTAGTGCTTTTTAAGCGGGCGTCTCTATCAATTTTCCGGACGCAGTCACCCGAAATTCACTCCTCGTCTTCGTCATTATGACTCTTTGAAAAATGTTTGAATATCATAGCAACCATTTAAATAGGAATGAAACGGATTAAAAATTAGTGGAGTTTTTCAAGATTCGAGTTCAGAACTGTGAAACTTATCCGGAAGTTGGAGAGGTGATAAATTCAGTTGAAATTACTTCAATCACATTCTAATTTCGAAAAACAAGGGATTTTTTAAAATTATTTATTTCTAGACTGACTTGAAAAAAATTTAAATGGCAGTTAAGAAAATAAAATTTTGGGGCCAAAATTTACAATTTATTTTTTCATTATTTGCATTAATCTTGGTAATTTCAAAAGTTACTTAGTGAAGATATTAATAAGGTAAAAGAAGGGAGAAATACTCGATTATAAGTGGCTTATGGAATTTTTGAAATTCAAGGGGAAAGAAGGGGGATGGTAAAAAGAGAGGAATAATAAAAGTTCGATAATTAAAATAAAATTTGGCCTGGGGGAAATTGATTTAAACGTTTGATAGAGTGATTACGTTTTTCCATTTCCTTCCCATCAAGAGCGGATCGGAGAAGGAACGGGAAGTGGAACGTAATTTGTACCGTAATTCGATTTTCTTTTCGAAGCAAGACGGCAATATCGCGCCCTGAATTTCCTCTCGTCGAACCTTCCGGTTAGGTAATATTGAATCCACTTTTGGTGTCCCATTACAGAGTCACGGTGTTTCGACTGCAGTGTGATACGAAAACAAAAAAAAGCACAAATCGCTGCCAAGGGTACGCTGGGGTATCATCGTGATAAAATATTGCTATTCACCCCTATCTTATTTTTCTGGCACGAGACGATTTTCAAGAGCGAGATACGTGTTTCCCTTTCCTGTAAACTCGAGACTCAGAATCTTAGATGATTTACTGAATATTGTTTTATGAGGAATATAGAAATGAATAATTAAATTTTTATCAGTTTACAATTCAGATTTAGTCCTTAAAACAGGGGATGTTTGTTAAATTCCCTAAAGAGTAAATGTAATTCTTTAAATAAGAATTAGTCTACGCAGTTTGCTGGTGAGTTTTAATTTTCCGTTTTTGAAAGTTTGTGATTTAATTTTTCTCGGGTTTGCTAAAGGTGAATAATGTACGAGTGAGATGATGATAATGGTAACAACAGCTTCAAGTTAAAATACATAAAATATCGCGAGGACAGAGAGTAGCTTAAGAGAAGCGTTTACTTCTCTCTTTAACACTTACTCAAAGCCTTACCGACGTCATTTGCACTTCACGACTTCCTCTAGGGACACCCGCGAGGACTATGTCTGAGACAGAAGGGGAGAGAGAGAGACTGAGAAAGAGAGAGAGAGAGAGACAAACACGAGACTGACAGTCGGAATTGTACTTTTTAAGAAGTCAAGTCGGCTGGAATCTTGTTTTCTAATTCTTATTTCGCCCTGTGATCAGTACAAGCAAGGACTCTGATTTTTATCAAAAGAGGGGAAGATAAAATGCCTTGAAAATGAATTGAATTTTTCAAAAACGATCAAAAGTCGAAAAGTACGATACGAGGAGGCTAATGTAAAATTGCTATTATCAATACCTACTTTTTCCTGACTTTTTGTGACATAAGAAAGTTTTATGCAGAGTAAAGAAAAGTAGAGGCTGCAGCAGATGCCTTTAAAATAAAAAATCAATTGCTTGAGACAGCAGTGCAGAATAAAAACTTCCACCTCAGAAAATATGAAATTCATCCGTGATGTTCTTATGCGTAGCGAAAGAGTAATTATTAACTAACGAACTCCTTAATCGTGATCGTTAAAAGTAAAAGGAGCAAGGAGCCAGCAACCGTTACTCGATGCAGTAGGACCGGAAGACACGACGGGTTGTAAAAATAAAGGAAATTTATTTGCGCAATTTGAGTCGGAGTCGTGAGAGAGCGTATGTTCAAAGCCTGCAATCATCCCCACGGCCACGTCGAGAGAATCCAACCCCAGCCTCTTGGAGAGTGGCAATATAGTTTCCCTAATGGCGCTTAAAAAATCTTAAAAAGACGATATTAAGAATGTGACTACGGGTGGAGGAAGGAACTGAAGCAACTCGAGAAGGAGGACCCTGGAAGGTGCCATCGAGAGTGAAAAAGAGAAAAAAAAAAGGAAATAAAAGAGAGAGATATGGAGAGTGGAAACAAGCCGAGGATGAGGGACCTACGAGTCTGGTTAATCGCCGTAAGACAACCGGAGAAATGAGCGAACAGAGCCGAGGGGTTGGTCACAAGGATCTGGGAGGGTGTGAGGGTTGAATTTAAAGGAGTGTCGAGTAGCGTGCAAAAAACGCGAAGAAATTAAAGATGAACCTTTTGTGAAATGGGGCGTGAGTTTATAAGGACTCTTTCCTTCTCGTTCGATCTTGCAAATCCCTAACACTAGACTTTCCTGCTTCAGACGCTGAGTAATAGCCTTCCTGGTCGTCGATTAAACATCCCACGCGCCAGGATTGCTTCCTTGATAAACTCTTCCACAATTGTGTGAGAAATATCTCGAATGTTCCGTATTTTCACTTTTTACTAACCTGAAATAGAAAAAAAAAGAGTTAGACACTTCATTTCATAGTTTTTGTTCTAACATTATGGGTCGATTATAGTAAATTAATATTGTTAAAACACTTGGAAAGAGGGTTGATAAATTAAGTGGTTTTAAAACGGTATTTGGAAAATGAGGACGGTAGAAATACCCTAATTATTTCTTTTTAAACACTCCAAGTGAACTTGACAAATAATCAACTGTTTAACTTAGGGTAGTTTAATTCCCCTTTTTTTTAAATTCAATCACATCACTCTGATTCTTTTTTCGTGTCACTTGGAGAGTCTTTCCGAGTTCTAAATGCAAAATATCAATCGGCTGAAGGGTGAACAAGGCCTGAAAAATACACCGTAATTACAGCATCCCCAATCTTTTTTCAAGGAACCCTCCCTCGAATATATTCATTCTTATATCTTACTTAGAGATTTTCTCGTGAACCTATCACGATGTAATTTATTTAGAGTTCATGTTAATAAATAACTGATAAACAAAGTATTATTTCTAATTATTTCTAATGAATAATAAAAGAAAATAATGAAAAGTGGAAAGCTTCTTGCAGTAGTTTTATTTCCATGCTTCTCTGAGGAATAAAAAATGATGTAAACGGATTAAAGGATTCACAACTCAGCGAAGTAGCTGCAAATCCTGAAGATCTCTTTTTCCTTTCAAAGTTTCCTAAGGTACCTTGTGCAAAAGGGCAGGGAGAATTTTCGCGCGGGTATTAATAAGAGGACCTTTTTGTATCCTTTCGCTAGTTCGTGCACTGCCGTAGCTGGCCCGGGGTAATTACGAAATTCAAATTAACTCGAAAAATAGCGTAGCTGGCCGACCGTTTTTAAGCATCTCCCCTTTCCCCGTTTTTATAAGGCGGTAGACGCGACCTATTCCGCTACTCGGTTATGCCTGTGCTGTAGTATACCACTCGGATATTTACCTACTCGAGGCTTTTTAATTACCTACTCTCGGTATGTCGAGGGAAGAAGAAAATAAAAAAAGAAATAATTACGTCTTTGCACTTCTCATATACGACGGAGGCGAGAGACGGCGAGTTTCAATAGTCATTTGCCAAAAGAAGACGCAAACTTCACATCAGGAATGCACATAGCAACTTGTATCTAAAACCTCCAACTTTTTTCATAAAAGCACGAGATCTACAATTTTACTGCTTAAAATGGTTCCATTTGATACTCAATAAAATAAAATAAAATAAAATTTTTAGCAATAACGAGTAATATGTAAAGTGAGAAATTTAAAATGAATATAATTAAAAACCGTTCTCGTGAAATAACTAAAAGAAATAAAAGAAAATTCTAATTATCTCTCTTGTTACTTTTTCCATTTCTTTGAAATACTTTTCCGCAATAACACAAGAGTTAATGAATTTTTAGCTACAACAGGAGAATGACAGTGACCATTAAAATAATAATTATAAGAAGCGTGGGCGAGTTTTGGCCAATAGAAGGCAACTTCAATCGCGGAAAAGTCCTTGGTGGTACTTTGCATTTTGTTGGGTACGCGAACAACGGAAGCGGTTAAGAGCGTCACGGGGGTGAAAAGTCGTAAAGGCCCTTTACATCGCTACTGCTAAACCGACAAAGTTACCAGGGCGCGTACGCGCGTCCGTTCACTTTTATTGACAGGGCAGAAAAGGCGCACGCCTTTATTAGAAATTCACAATGTCGCTCTGAACTTTTTCAATACCCTTCTCTATGGCTTTGGTTAACGTCCTTTCTCTCTCCTATAGCCTGAGACCATAATTTCAAATCTTTTTTTATTTCTGCAAGAAACAAAGTATAATTAGTCGTCGTATGCTCAATTTTATCGCACCTCATTCACTTCTTGTTTAATTAATACTTTACGATACACAGTGGCACATTAAAAATATCTTTAGATATCTTAAAATTCACAGAAAATCTTTTCTTATTTTGGAAAATTCCGAAAAATCTTTTGTATTTCGATTTACAAATCTCATAAAATTCCATAAAATCCCTTGAAATCATATAAAATTCCTAACACTCTTTTAAACTATTTTAAATTCCATGAAAAGCTTTTAAATTCCCTTAAAATGCTTCTCAAATCACATAAATTTAATCAAATAAAATTTATTATTATTTTTTCAACTCTAAGGGCCGATTCCACCTAACTTAAGTTAATCAAGGATTAAAATTTAATCACAGTTAGTGGAATTAGCCCTTAGAATTCCTAATAATATTTTTGGATCCGAAAAAAAACCTCTTAAAATCTTTTGCAACATCTTGAAATCTTTTGAAATATGTTAAAATTTGTTAATATCTTTTGAAATCTGGTGTATACTGAGGGCCGATTCCGCCAACTGTGATTAAATTTTAATCCTTGAATAAATCCTTGATTTGCGTACGCAAAGTATTGATT
>UCOK01018632.1:2067-23694 GCA_900474325.1 Synergus umbraculus | reverse complement strand
TTACAAATCTCATAAAATTCCATAAAATCCCTTGAAATCATATAAAATTCCTAACACTCTTTTAAACTATTTTAAATTCCATGAAAAGCTTTTAAATTCCCTTAAAATGCTTCTCAAATCACATAAATTTAATCAAATAAAATTTATTATTATTTTTTCAACTCTAAGGGCCGATTCCACCTAACTTAAGTTAATCAATACTTTCGAAGGCAAATCAAGGATTTAATCATTTTTAATCCTTGATTAAATCCTTAATTTGTGTTCGAAAGTATTGATTAACTTAAGTTAATCAAGGATTAAAATTTAATCACAGTTAGTGGAATTAGCCCTTAGAATTCCTAATAATATTTTTGGATCCGAAAAAAAACCTCTTAAAATCTTTTGCAACATCTTGAAATCTTTTGAAATATGTTAAAATTTGTTAATATCTTTTGAAATCTGGTGTATACTGAGGGCCGATTCCGCCAACTGTGATTAAATTTTAATCCTTGAATAAATCCTTGATTTGCGTACGCAAAGTATTGATTAACTTAAGTTAATCAAGGATTAAAAAATTTAATCACAGTTGGTGGAATCGGCCTTGTCAAGCCTAAAGTAATTATTACAACATCATTTATTGATTGTTATTTAGTTAGTACATTTGGCTTGTACATGCCTTTTATTAAAGCTTTGCACATACGGCCATGATGAAGTAACGTAAATTGACAACAGTACACGGTATTCCCAAGTGGTCACCCACCCAAGTACTAACCGATCCCAACGCTGCTTAACTTCAGTGATCGAACGAGAACTTGTGCTTTCAGCGTGGTAAACCCGTTGTCCAATATTAATTGATGGGATCTACATATTATATACTCTATATACAAACAGACCGTCCGATCCAAACAATAACCGCGTGGTACGAAAATCAGAAGAGAAATAAACCTTCCAAGAAAAATAACTTTCCAATTTGAAAACTTGGACGAGATTAGCTCAGCCCTGAAAGCAAAGAGAAATCAATAAATTATCAACATTTGCAATTATGTAAAAACTCTGAATGACTATAAAAAAAAAAACTTAAATACGATTCCTGACCTGGTTCGATTTTCTAACATAAATTCTCAGTTATTTCTCGGTTTTCTCGATTAAAAGACATAGGCACCTTAAATCTTGGACCTTTATAAGTACTTAAAGTTTTGAACATTTAAATAAACAATGTATTTTACAGATAGCTTTTTAAACTAAAACAATCAGAAAATTCAATTCACTGATATTGAAAATAATAAAATTTAAACATTTAAGAACATTCAAAACTTGAGGTACATGATTTTTTTCTAAAGTAGTAATTGTTTGATGTAAGAATTAATGAATTTCCTGTAGCGAAGTATAATAGCAAGTGGCTGAGAGTTGTTGTAGACGATATAAATCCAGCGTTATGCCGTATAAACGACGTCTTAGCACTGGTCTTCCTAGCAGCAACGCCGTCGCCAATAAATAATCCCAAGACAATGGACACTGTCCAAAACACGGTGGATCTTACGCCTTTAACTTGAGTACGAAGTCTCAACCCTTCTCTTGGTTTCAAGAAGGCACAGTACCACCACCACCTTGAACCACCTTCAACCACCGCCAGCCCCTTTAGTCGGGAATTATAATGTTTGTTTCTAACAAATTACCATGATAATGCTTGGCGTCGCATAGCGAAACCATGTCTTCGGTAGCACACTTAAATTACCTAACTACGACTGCACAGCAAAGAGAAAGAGAGACGGATAGACAAAGAGGGGGTGGAATATATCTGAAGTGAGGTGGGGTAGAGTCTGAGAGATTCGTAGCGGGTAGTTGTAATGTTAATTAGCCACTTACTAACTATATACATACTACTCTAGACAATCGGACTCCTTTCTCAAGGTATCTTCAAGTTTCCTCAAGGGAGAGGGTTTGCTTACGCGCCAACCGTGGTTTAGACTTTAGAGGGCTGATACGATGGTGCTTCGAGTTTAGATGACCATCACGATATATACATGATGTATTCATCTTCTTTGTGCCGAGTCAGCGAGTTTACGGCCGAAATTCACGATCTTCATAAAACCGTAAATTGCGGGGAATGAAGTATTACGTTTTTGTTAAAACGCGTTTTAGCAGAGCCAGGCTGTATTCGTTATCTCAATTATTCAAGGAATATTTCATACATTTCTAAGTTTAGTACAAACTTAGAGATTCAAAAGAAGTCTTTGTTATTTTCAATCTGGACTTAAGAAGGCAATTCACTGAATCTGGTCTTCATGTGGATACGTTGTTTGAAGTTTTACTTGATTGCGTTGATGTAATTGGAGACAGTAACTACACGCAATGAAATGGGTCACTGGAATTTTAGTTAACCAGTTCAAGGATCCTTGATTTTTCCCTTGTGTAAAACTCTAGAAACTCTAGAAATCCTTAAAAATATTTTAAACATTAATCATAAAATATTCAAAATCTTATAGAAAATTCCTGACTCCCTAACCAAATCTGAATTTTCAATGATTTCCAGTTTTTCCTTTACTTCTAGAGCTCCACAGGAAATTCCATATCCAAATTGGATTCACCAAGTACATCTCGCATTTAGCAGAAAATATAAAAGAAGAAACTACCCAATATAATAAGAATCGAAATGTAGAGTTGGATCTCAATGCCAGCAAATATGATCGCGTCGGTTGTAACGTCTTACGAGGGACATAAAAAGTTATAGTGACATTATTATAAGCCACCAGAGTTCGATACAATGAAGAAAACGGTTTTAAGTTTACGTCACTCTAAATATAAATGTCAGCACGAACTGATACCTTGCAAACTTCTACTGGAAGACTGGCTGGAATATTTAATGGGAAAATCGACCTCTTAAATCCCATGATTCCCTATTATTGGCCCATTTAAATAAGGCCTCCCTACTTTTCTTCCCCCCAGAAAATATAGCATCTGACTCTTTATTTTCGAGCACATGGGATGAGAAACATCGCGATTTTCTTTTAACGCAGGTATTTGAGATGAACAGAAAAAAACATAATATTTGCAGGGCCAAGCCCGTTCAGAGAGACGAAGTCGGCATAAACGGAAATTACTGGGGCCATCTTGTAATTATAAGGCTAATAGGAACGTAATTTAGTGTCTCGAACTCGAGTAACCAGCGGCACCGACCAAACGAGGTGGCGGAGGCGGCAGCCTTCGCGGAAAATTAAAATAATAAACGGCATCGTTAGGATTCATCATCTGATTTTAATTTCCATTTCGAAATGATTGCGCATTATCTCCCGGAGGGCCGTTACCGTTTCTGGATTTACTGCCAAGGGGCAAGCACAACACGCTCTTCTTCGTTTTCCTCTCCTCTTCCACCTTAAATACCAATTTTTCACGCTCATCCCATTTCCATATTTTTTCTTCTTCTCTGTCGAGTCAAAAGCAATCGAAACTTACTTAAGGTTTGATTTTCTGTCCCTCAAGGGTCACATTGGCTGTTAAACCGTTTTAAATAAATAGAAACGGTTCAAGTTTAAGGAAAGTCTGATGAATTAAAAAGAGGAGAACATTTTATAAAAGAAAGACTAAAAGTAATTATTATTTAGAAGAAGATCAAAAAAATACCAAGGTTTTTATTCTCTGAGGATTGGAATAAAATCTTAACAATTTTATTGGCTTGAGAGAAGAATTTTCTTCAGAGGCTACGCATGTCCATCAAAGCTCTAAAGGAAATAGATTAACGATATACGAACCCCTAAAGCTGACACCCTCATGGCACAAAAGCCACCTAATTTGCCAAACGTCTTCATCATTTAAAAATAGGAGCAAAAGAAAGATCTTTCATTCATTCTTCTCTAAAATTTTGTTTTCAAAATCAAATTAAAGACACTTTTTCCATTTCAGTTTTCTGATAAGCTACTTGAAAATATTCCAAGGAGCATTTTATAGAAAGATGAACTTATTTCAAAAGCGAGCCATTTCGTTATTGTCGTTTTGATTACGTAACGAGCAGATACGATTTCGTAAGAAGTCTCAAGACACAGCTTCTGTATTTTCAAAGAGATGACTTTCAATAATTATTCCCATTCTTTTCAACAAATGACAATAATATCGTCTTTACTTAGATATTAGAAAATGTTGCCTCTCAATATTTTCCCTTAGAATTAGTTATCCTTTTCTTATACGCTTACGTAACGTATATTGATAAATTGAATTCAGAAATAAAAAAGAAACAATTTAAAAATCAAGATGGCTACTCGAACTAACTAGCATTCGAACATTAACGAATTATTCGAACATTTCAAGAAATTTTGAGAGATTTCAAGAGAATTCGAAAGCTTTAAAAAATTTCAAAAGTTTTGAAGAGATTTTACAAATATAAACCTTTAAACAGATTTCAAGGCACATCGAAGGTTTTCAAAAATTTCACACAAATTCTTTTTCCAAATTTTCAAAAAAATGTCCAGCTTTATCCCGATGTTCAAAATTCCAGACTGATTCCAAATTTTCCCCTTCGGTGGCCCTAAAATTGCCTTCTATTTTGAATTAGTATAACTAATCAATCAATTAATATCTGCGAATAATGATAAAAAGGAATTTGAAAAAAGATTTCCAGTCTGAAATCAAAGGTCCTTCATCCGCAAGTATTTATCAGGTAAGTGGTGTCCCTCTGTTATCATTTTTTCCTCTCGTTTTTCTCTTTTTTTCTTTCTTTCTTCTGTATCGTATCCAGCAGTTGGCGGGGTGGCATTTGAGTGTTCCTGGTGCAAAAGGGGAATATATAGGGACGAAAATGTATCTAACCACCGGGGAACGAAATACGAATGCCGAGGGCCAATGTCTACCACAAAAGCCATTGTCCGCCACTTACTGAATTCGCAGACCGCCGTCGCTACTTCCATAACCCTTTTCCCCATAACCCACCCTTGCCATGACCTCCTCCCTCTATCCCTTTTCTACGGCAACGATGTAAAACACTTCCCGCAAATTTTATTACTCTCGTACCCACCTGTCTACCCACCCAACCTGTACTTTATTTTCCACTTTTGAAAAACGCGTCATAAACGCTTATCGCACTTGAATCCGATATTTTATCTCACTTTTTATTGTGCACGATGGAGTCCTTTCTCTCGTTCGCAGCTCATTTTATTTGAATTTCTAGTTAATTGTGGTTTATTGTCGAATAAAAATATACCAGGATGTGGGAAATTAAATCCCTTTTGAAATTTAAAACTTTACATTCATTAGATGATTAATAAAAGGAATTCAAAATAAATCAAAGAAGTACAAATTAATTTTTTAAGACCAAAAGAATTAAGAACAAATCAAAGGCAATTTAAGTGAATTAAGAAAAAACGTAAATGAAATCAATGTAACATAATTCGAGATAATTTAAAAGATTTTAAAAGACAGAAAAGTTGAAAATAACTACAAAAAAATTTAATTTGAAAGAATTCAAAAGGGCAACTCAAAACTAAAGATATTAATATTAATTTATATTGAATTTCTTTACCACGAACGAGCGAAATTTAAAATCATCAAATCATTTACTTTTTTAAAATAAGAATTTAATTATTAATTATTTTCCTTAATGGTCTCTCTGCGTAATCCTATTTAGCCTTTAATACACGTGTTTTTGAGAAAAGAACGTAGTTCTCCGATAGGTTTTGAGTGGAAAGGGTAATGAGAAATGTGCAGGCTTTTCAAATGTTTTTTTGCAATTCTCACTTGTCTCAAAGTGAATACACGTTCTGCCTATACGGTGCTAAGTAATCCGGGCACACTCGGTGAGAAACGTCACAGTAAAATTACTTTTTAATTATTGTGGAGAGGATTTCGCTTATTACGCGATATCTCAACCCTCGCTTTTTTAATTCCCTCCGTCTCTCTGCCTTATCCTTGCAAGGGTCAGAAAGTGATGGAGGGGGGGGGAGTTAGGTAAGTCCTGGAATTTCCTATTCCATTCGTGATCCTGATGACCCTTTTCTGGACATGATATTCCACAGCGCTTTTTAATTTAGATAACGCATTCTTTCGGTCGACGAAGCACGTATTAAATTCAATGGTTTCAAATTCCCCACTTGCTTTGGTAAAATTGAATTCTTCTTTAATTGCAAATCCCCATATAATTGCTGAATATGAAATTCGAACATTTTATTTCAGAACTGGAAACGTTCAAATTGCAGATAATTTTCTCGATACTTTTAGAGGCTCTCAAAATTGTACAGTTTAGACTTGAAAAAGTTCCAAATTGGTTTAGATTATCGCGAAATTTAATTTTTAAAACGTTGGGGTTCAAATCTATATAATTTAATTTAAATTGCTTCTCTGCTTGAAGTTTTTCATCAGTAAATAAATTTTGAAAGGCGTCAAATCGAGTGCTCGAAAAAAAAATGTTTACTCCACGGATTGAAAAAGAACTGCGTTACTGTAAATCGTGGAATGTGGTGTGTAGATTCGAATATAGGAGAGAAAAAATTTACCTTCACGGTATGGGTTATTGGACATTGCGGGTTGGCATTTTTATGGGGATTCACGTCACACCTCACGCGTTTCCAAGCACCCTTTCCCACTTGCGAATGTCCCGGCGCAGGAAAACGTGCCAGTATTGGCACTGGCACTATTCATACCCCTTTTTTATTATTTCCTTTCGCATTGAGTTGTGAAGGTGGCTTCTCATCAAAGACTATTATCGTCCTTAAATCGGAGATAAAAAAGAGCAATATCCTCGCTTCGATCGAAACACTGAATATTACCTGTCACAAAGAATGCTTGGCATAAAGCGAGGTTTTTCCAACCTTTTGTGGGAATTTTAACGAAGATGTAGTCCATCAAAAACAGCCAGAGCGATAAACAAGTAGCCAAAGAGTAAAAGTGGAGTTCTTTAGAAAAAAGAGAAAATAGAAGAGATTAAATAAATATTTATGAAAACATTCTAATGGAAATGTTTTTTCAGAAAATTGAAACATTATCGTGGAATTTTTGAGATTTCAAAAGATTTTTAGTCATTTTAATAGACTGCTCTGAGAAGGTCGCAAATTAAAATGAGATCAGAATCCCAAAGTGAATAAAGATTGCAGTCACCTGATCTTTTCCTAGATTCAAAAGTTTGAAAAATTCTCAGACTGTCGTGGAGTTAAAAGGTCGGAGATAATCTTTCTCGGTGGACAACGTGGACCGGAATCTTAGCGATAACCTGGAGCTTCTTTGGCTCGTGCGAGGACGGTAAATTCGCGAATTAAAGAACTTATTCCATTTGGGCAACCAAAGGGGTGTGAATGCTTTCGAGCTGGTATTATCTACCAGGGGGAGAGGTGATGGAGAACAAGAGAGGAGGAAGAGCAAGAGCGAAGTTGACAATAAACGCAGAAGAGAAGTGGAGAGAGAGAAGCTGAACGAGACAGGGCTAAAAGGGGAGAGGACGCGTTTAGACGTTCGTACCGTTGGTAACAAAGATAACTCTATGCAATAAAAATGATTCAAAGTTTCCCGCGGCGGATGGTGGTTCCGATGGCGGAGCGGTTGACAATGGCGCGTCTTTGTCTCCAGCATCCCCAACCCCTGTCGACCCCCTACATACCCTGCGACACCTATCTTCCGGTTTAAAGTCCCGCAGCGCGCGAGAGGAACCTCGCTAACTTTTATTATTTACGACTGATATTACAGTCGCCTAGTACATCGCTGTCGCTGTCCCTGGACCTTCCATCCTCAGAGTTTCCTTTGCCCCTTCTGGTTTATCAAAACTATCGATGGGGACTGGGACGCAAGTTAATGTCTTCAAGAAGTTAGAAGCATGGCTTTCAAAAATTATATGGTCCCAAATAAAAGGAGTAACCGCGAAACATTATGTTTAAGATTTTTTTAATTTTTTATAAAAATTTGGCATTTTTCCTGACGATTAATATTTAAGTATCAAATCATTTCAAAAGATTCAATTCAAAAACATTGGGAGAGATACCAAAGATTTTAAAAGACGTGTAAATTTTTCTTAAGAAATTTTGAGATTTCTGAATATTTCAAGAGTTATAGAGTTTTAAAGGGATTTCAAAATATTCCTAAGCATTTCAAAAGAATTCCAGAGATTTAAATAAATTTAACCGATTTCTAGAAAGTTCCAAGGATTTTAAAAGACTTCAAGATATTAAAATAATATTAACAGATTTCAAACGATTTCTGGAGATTAGAAAATATTTCGAATGTTTCCAAAAGATGGAATAATTTTATAAGACTTATAAGATTTATAAGAATAATTTTAAGAGATTTCATGAGAATTATCGAAGTTGTCGAGAGATTTCTAGAAATATTAATAGATTTAAATCCCTTAAAATTCTATAAATCTCATATAAACGTTTCAAATGCATAAAAATTCATGAAAAACCACTGAAATATCGTGAAACCTTTGGAATCATTGCACAAATTGTTATAAAAAAAACTGAATCTGATTATAAGCCTTTGATGACCCACTTTCAGTCTGCCATCAGTATTTAAGGCTTAAAATGAGCCAAACCGTCTTTCCGAAAATCTAAACATTCTTCACTGGTGTATATAGTGTGATCCAGATTCAATCTACAATTTTCGGTCCAAAAATATCAGTACAAATCCATTAGTCTTCACACTTGGATATTTTTCGACCTGAAAATGACAAGAATTAGTTTGGAATCGACTACTACATACATATAAAAATTTCAGTGCAAAGAGGCGAACGTTTAGAGCAATAAAAGCACAATCTCAACCTATTCTCTTCCCTTTTAAAATTTAAATTCATATGGAGCCCCCATTCTCAATTCCTTGAAATCGGACCTCTGCTCTGTTTTTTTCTGGATATGGTCAGTCGCGTTTAATCGGTGCGGTGATGGGTACCTATATGCAATCTACATCGGTGATAGAGAAAGAGTATAGTTGAGTGAAGGGAGGAAAAGGGGGGCACTTGGAAAATGATTACGTGTTAAATGAAAGGGAAGCGGTGGTCCTGTGGAATCGCAAATGGTTTACGGAACGAACGTTTCGTCCACTTCTCGGTGGTAGGGAAAAGCAGTGCTTTTATTTCATTTCAATGGCATAGCGGGATCAGCGGGTACATTAATGCCTGGCCGCACTCGCGCACTCGGAGAAAGAGCGAGTGCGAATGCGAGTGCGAGCGCGAGGGGATAATTTATAGGAAATGGGTTGTTCGACTCCGCTCTGGAGTAATTTAATTAAAATAAATGTCCGCGCGTACCCGCGGACCACACTGGCGAATAAAATGCAAATTCAGACCCTTGCGCGTTACCTACATCCCTATAGGTATAGATATACATTGGCCCGCTTCCTAGGGAAGGTGTATAGGATAGGATACGCTCTCCACGATCGTAGGTCCATTCACCCGTTGATTCGATAAGGGAGGATTTCGAGAGTCCCTCGTTTTTAACTTCTACCACTTCTACCTTCATCTAACCGGAATTGAAATTAAATCCTCTCCAGTTCAAACTACAGTTTATCTATTCAAAAAAAAGGCTAGCTTTTCCACGATTCCCAAGCTGTTCGGATTTAATCTGAACAGGGCCACTCAAATGTCAGGAAATGTTTACAAACAATTTTTGTAGTTGTATAAATTTTCAGTTTCAAGCTTTTAAAAATTAAGGGCAAAGTATTATTAGTTTCAAAATAAAATATAAAAAATTGTTTAATTATAAAGCAGTACCTTCCTAGGTATATTTTCAGATGAGAGGTATTTGAAATTATAACATTTTTAAATGGAAATCGTTAATTTAAAAGCCCTTAAAACATTTTTGTTAATTTTAAGAGCAAAGTATTATTGGTTTAAAAATAAAATATCAAGAATTGTTTAATTCTAAAGCAGTACCTTTCTAGGTCTATTTTCAGATGAGAAGTATTTGAAATTATAAGATTTTTAAATGGAAACCGTTAATTTAAAAGCCCTTAAAACATTTTTGTTAATTTTAAGAGCTTGGAATTGGACGATGTGATATTTAAAGTTTTCAGAAATTGTAAATACAATTTAAAATCCGAGACTTTCAAAGCTTTAAACAATTTGTATTTTGTTTTAAAGAATAATTTATAAGATGCTCTTAAAATTGAAAATTGAAAATTCAAATTAGAATCTGAATAATTTGAATTTTTAGTCCCTTCTGAAATTATCTATTTTATAATAAAGCATTAACAATAATTATATTTAATGCTTCATTAAAAATTGGACCTGGAACATGAAAAAATGAAATAATTAATTAGATGGCTTTGAAAAAAAATAAATTTAATAAGTGACATTTTTTCTTTCAAGATAGAATATTTTTCCTACAATAAAAATTCTATAGAAAGTAAAAACGTTTGTTTTAGCGTATAAGTGAACTATAATTTATTATATAAATAAAAAAATATAAAGATTTCTCTTAAAAAAGTGAATTTTAGAGCTATACTGTAACAATATTGTAATTTTACAATTTTCTTGTGAAATTTCTTTATAAATCAACAGAAATTTTGAAGAAAATTGTAAAAATGATGTTTATAAACGAAACTAGTTACAGACGGAATGTAAATTTATAAAGGATTTTACAGTGTAGGTATAGAATAAGTTTTTAATTTGTTAAAACCTTAATTTGAGATCTTGTAAAGCTCTGTAAATATTTAGCTTGAGAATGAGTTATCTCTTGTATAAAAACTAATAAATCTTTAATTAATTAGCATTCCAGAACTAAAGACTGCAATGAATTCACTTTTTATGAATATCTCACCGAACGCTATATAGAATTTGTAAACACTCTTGATAAATCTCGCATGGGCGAAATGAGGTTATGTATAGTCACGAGTCACGAGATCAGCAAAAATAAAGTATTCACATACATAAATCGGAGTAAAATGAACAAAAGTATTAAAGAAATACTTGTTTAATGATAAAATGTTCTCATATGAACGACAGAGAACCTTTTGTTACATAAATATTTAGAAAATAAGGCATTGGAGGTTACTTTGACAAGCGACAGTCGCTTCGATTTTCAGAGAGTAAAAAAGAGAAAGTAAGTTGCAGAGAGATATGAGCTACAATGTAAAAGATTTACCTGATAACAAACATCCTGATCAGCTTTTCCTCGAGTAGCAGCAACATCTAATTTCATAATACAGCATTTTTTGGAATTCCAAACGTAGAGAATATCCTCACGAATTTCGATGATGTTTCTCGTTTCTTTTGCACCTTTTGGCAGACTCTCCTTCAATTCTCTAAAAAGCTGCTTTTCGTTTAAACGCAAAGGATCCGTACAAGAACTCATTTTTGACACTACACAACAATTCAGAATTGTTCACAAATAACAAAAACGAAAACGCGCGAAATAATGGACCGGACCGGAGAAACACATGGGAAAACAACAACGAAGTTGGCTACAGTGTGAGACAGGAAACAGTGGAACGTCGAAAAATCAATATCTCGAACTTCGAGTTCGAGTTCGAATTGAGGAAGAAGGAGATGAGTGGCTAACTTCAGTTAGACCCTTTCTGGAAGCAGTTGCGCGCAAGTCGCCTTCTCTCTGCCGCGGTTTCAAATAAATGGAACTGGAAGAAAGTTAGGGTCAAGTTTCTTTATTATTTAGTTTTTCTTTGCTTTTTTAGTCCAGTTTAGAGTAGTTTGTTTTATTATATTCAGTGGGGGCTTGTGAACTAATAATTTTTTAGGATTTCTTTTGTGTCCTTTGTTCTGACTTCCGCCATGCATTGTTGATCGATTGCATCGATCAAAGACCAGTAAAAAGCAACATTATATAAATCTTGGTAAGTAAAATCGTGAATATTTATCTAATTATGCAGTAAAAAGCATTTTTATTGCGAAAAAATGATCAGTGGTGGCTTATCATGTATGCTTATCATTATAATTGTCTTTGTCTTGAAGAATTTTTCATGGTAAATTTGCACGCCCGATTCTGAGAATTTTTGGGAACAATGGATGCCGCGGTCTAGACCTGCTTTTGTTTTTACGTTATCCTGTTTTTCGTCCTAGTTTACTAATATTTTATCTCTACTTCCAGGTTTTTTCTCCAAATTCTTCAGGAGATAAGTAGATCCGCCATTTTTTAATGTTTTCAGGTATATTATTTATTATAATATTTATCATTGTTTCATTTTTTAACATATGAAAAGAAAATTCTAACTAATTTTGATTAAAAAGATTTATTTAATTTATAACAGTTGAATAAATTAGTAAATAATAAAATACAATAATAAAGGACACTGGGACCGGTTTAAATTTAATAAATTTACATAAAAATTTACATAAAATTTTGATTTTTCAGTTGTTCTTTTATTCGCTTTTTTTAAAGATAATACTCTTTTTTAAGTCATTGTTTTTAATTTAGCAGCAATTAGAATTATACATCTTATTAAATCTGATTTTTAATGAACTTAATAAATGTCGGGGGAGTAATTAAAGCATAAAGTAATTTTTCGATTGTTTTTCTAAAGCGTTTAAGCAAATAAAAGGAAAATATACAATTATTTTAATTAAGAATGTGTTTCAAGAAAAAAATTAATATCTCTGTATACATAAAATTCGTCTCAAGGCCCCGGAGGGATTCGAACCCTCGATCTCCTGTTTACGAGACAGGCGCTTTAACCAACTAAGCCACGGCGCCTTTGAACGAATCGATTTTTAACACCCCTTTTAAAGTTTACCCCTAATTCAACAAGTTTTTTCTTTATTGTCCACTTAAATTGTTGTTTAATACTGGTAACTTTAAATATTTAATATTTATACGTTCTTTTCTATTTTTTTCGCTTTTAATATGCCTTGTATAATATAATTTATTATACAATATAAATACTATGTTGTATAATATAAAATATTATACAATATATTTATTAACAACTTATATGTCAGCCGGGAAATAATTCTATTCCTTATATTTAGTGTAATTTTACATATTCATTCTGCATTTTTTTTAATAATAAAAGCAGAATTAAAAAAAGTATAAATGAATAAACAATTATAAAAATTTGAAAATTCACTTTTCCATTATAATAATTTTCAGCTAATTTAATTGCCCATTTAAGTTCTTTTGTATTTTTTCAATTTTTTCAATTGTTTTGAAATCTATGGGATTCTTTGGAATTCTTTTTAAAATCATCTTTTTTTTATTTACTTGAACTCTTTATAATTATTTTTAATTCTCGGTGGGTTTTTGTGATTTTTTTTCCATTCGTTTGATTACTTTTTAATGTTCTTGATTTCTTTCGAACTCTCCTGAATTATTTTCGATTCTTTCGATTTCTCTCAACTTCTTTTGAATTCTATGGAACCAAATGACTGATTATTTCTTATTTTTAAAAAATCTCTTAGGATCTTTTAATTTTCATTTATTTTGAATTCGTTTAATGACTGTTTAGTTTCTTTGAATTCTAGTAAATTCTTTAGAATTCTACTATTTCTTTTCGATTCCTTTTCAATTTTATTGATTTCTGGAGAATTTTATTGAATTATTTTTTATTTTAAAAAAACTTTTTAAAAATCTTTTTAATTTATTACAAATTCTTCAGAAAAACAGTAAGCTGTTTTGTGGTCTTTTAATATTATTTGATACACATTTTTACTATGTAGTTGGCTATATTCTTGATGAAAATGATAATTGAAATACACTGCTCCTTTTTGATTAATAACATTGCTCTAAATATTCGTGTGTGACATGTTTCTATGTAAGAAATAGCCTGACAGTTGCACACGGTGCCCCTTTGTATACCTATACGGTTAATTAAATGGGGTTGGCTCATTAGTATCTGTCTATATGCAAGGCAATGGGAGAGAGGCGATCGGGGATGGTCCCAAGGTGATTTATCCGTCACGATGGATCGCAGATGTTCGATATACGTGCTACATCAATTCGATTACTGTATAATTAAAGGGATGAAGCAAGTGTGAATCAGCCTCCATGTCCCCTTGCACTTAAAACTATTGAAAAATTCATCATCTTTGGTTCAAATTAACATTTCTAAATTACTCAATTATATTTCTTCATAAAAATACTTGATGATTCAAGATTTTTAAAAATCATTCCTCAAGTAGTTCAAAGTTCATTCAGACTGCATTTCAGAATTCAACGAGCCAAGGCTCCTCTTCGAGAATGTCGACATTAACGGTCTGTTTAAATTGTGCGTTTAATTACAAGTAAGAGACACTCGTGGCAAAATTTATTGGTCACTGTTTTCCAACCGACCCCTTCGTTCCTAATCTATGCGGCATTCGTGCTGAATATGCCGTTAGTTCAGTCTTCCTAAAGACGCCTAAATATTACCTAAATGCTATAACCTTCTACTTTATTACGTAATTTATTAATTCATTCATTCTGACCATATTGAAGCTTCTATGTTTCCGCTATCTTGTCACGTGTGTTTTTGTTTCATTAATTATTAAAAAATTCAAGATATTCTAACATAACATATATCTGACGAATTCCATGGATGAATACGACGATTAAAATTAATTTTCTAATTGTTTTATTTTATTTTTAAAAGCATTAAAATGATTAAGCAATGTGCAAGAATTTCAAACCACCTCAAAATAATTGGAAATTTTCTGAAATTCTCCGAAGTCCTCTAAAGTGTCTTAAAATATTTTTTAAACATTTTGAAACCTAGAAAATCTTTCGATCTTTTTTAAAAACTGATCAAATTCCTTACAATTCTTAAAATTCTGTAAAATTTATTCAAACTACTTGAAATCTCAAAAATTATTCAAACTTTTTTGTAATCCGTTAAAATTATTGGATCAATAACTTAATTGATAAAAATAACAAATATTAAGGGCCGATTCCACCAATTGTGATTAAATTTTAATACTTGATTAAATCCTTGATTTGCGTACGAAAGTATTGATTAACTTAAGTTAATCAAGATAGGATTAAAATTTAATCACAGTTGGTGGAATCGGCCCTAAATATTTTAAATATAGTAAATCTACATTTATCTCTTGTTATTCTCAAAAATAAAGCCTAACTCATTCTAAATAAGTCGAAATCATTTAAATTTTGAAATCTTGAGATTTTTATAATCATTGAAACCAATTCAAATCTTTTGTTTAACCAATCGGCGAAAAAACAAAACGAAAATCTAATAATTTTGATAATATGGGACCATCCATAAACCACGTGGATAGATTATGGGGGGAGGGGGGGTTTGACAAAATTCCACGATCCATATATATTAAAAGAATTATACATGGAATGCTGTTCACAATGGGATGAGGAGGGGGGGGGGGGTCAAAAAGGGGTGAAGAAATATCCACGTGGTTTATGGATGTCCCCTATCACTAATTTAATAAAATGATGAATAGTTTCGAAAGAAAAATAACCGTAAGTAACAAAGGAATTGGTGGAAAAAGAGCGATAGAGTTGGAAAAAGAATGATCGAAGTAGAATGTAAATAAAGTTTCGAACGTTCAAATGAACGAAATATTTTTTTTTAATTATATTTTATCCAGAAATATTGTGCCAACTAAAAATAACAATCAGGATTACAAGTTTATTTAATTCTTTATTATTTTCAATGTAAATTAATCAATATTTAAAAAAATTTTTGTAGTTACAAATACAATCAATACAAAAATTCGTTCATTTGAACGTTCAGAACTTTTCAATCATGAAGTAGAAATAAAGTTGCGAACTATTCGCAGCGAATATAGATGATTTTAGGAAAATCTATCGTAAATTTTGGATGAAGATCCTTTTTTCCTGTGTGATGAGTAATGGTAGCTAGTTCGGGGAGTAAATTTACGTCTTCGGGAAAGCCTGCAGTGTTGTCTAATGTTTGCACGCTATTACCTAACTATAGTATATACCTTGGCATCGAGATGGTTGGAGTTTCGCTTCTTATTGGGCCAAAATTTATGCTCATAAATCTAAGCGGTACACGTTGAGAGCTTGAATTCTGCTACTAGAGTTTCGCTCCCGTTTCCGCGATCCTTAACCAGCTTGAATCTTTCTCTGTCTATATCTTTCGACTTAGATCTCTTCATCTTTCTCTCCTTTCCCCACATCAAAACACCCTTTCCGCCCCCTTTCGGCATCTCGACTCCATTGTAAGGTCGTACTTCATAGATCTCAGATGTATACGAGTATACACATTTTGGTTGAACATATATCCACCTGTCGAACTATAATATAATAATTAAACTTTGTCCAATCGGGATTCACGGATAATTATGTCAGAGAATTTCGTAAAATCTGTAAATATAATTAAAACCCGCATAAATTAGAGAAAATGGCCGCATGTTCAGAACATCGATTTCTTAATTGCTTTTAGTAGCTTTTGTTTGAAGGAATACAATTCTGAAAGTCTCGTTTTGATGTTGAAATCTTATGAGATATGACCATTTAAAGTCGTAGGTACTAATTAACAGCAGCGATTCAAGATGTTTGAGGGGGTGTGGTGGGGGTTGCAAGGGGTAGAGAAGGGGGTTCCTCGAGAAGCAAGTCTTAAGACCGCGTGTTCTCTCTGGAGAATCAAGTGTTGGGAGAATTAACAGCAACCCCTGATCTTGGCCCTCTATGCTATCTCCCTAATAATAAACTGGTAATTCCCAATGCTCCTATAAGTTACTCCCTTTCAACGCCACAATGACCTATGAGTGCTAAGACGTATTCTTGTGCCGGCATTATTCCACTTAGATTTTGCTTTCAAAATTATCTCTTTTATTTCAATTTACATCTCACCTCAATTGGAAATACTTTTAACGAAAAAAGAGCTTATTCTATTCCTACAAATAACTGATGCAATCAGTTATTGTGGTTTAATTGAAATTCTTGCAAAAATTATTGGATTGAAAATGACGGATAGAATCTTTTTGAGTTTGAATTATTTCTAGAGAAGTGAAGAGTACTTTGACATGTGAAGAGTGTAGATGTGGGTTGTCAGGTGGGTGTGTCGTCGATTCGTCTTCCGTCGACCAGCACCTTTCGTAAATCCTTCTGTACGCTGCACAACTTATCCTTTCGTCTGTTATAAATGGACTTGTGCTAGGTATATGTATCCATCCATCGGTGTAGCATATGGGGCAAGCCACAGATTGCTCTGTTTCCAGGCCCTTTCAATTTATCCATCGGTTTCTTCTTCTTGCCAACATTCTCTATTTCATTTATTACCTCGACGTCTCTAATAGGAAGGGCTTGATCTGCCAAGGGAACAATATCTTGCTGATATGTTTCGTCTTCAGTGAAAGCTTTTTATCAGAAGCTACTTTCAAATTGAAAATGGAAGTCCAATGTTAATTTCAACAAGGACTATGAATATGTAAAGTTTTTTTTTTATCCTGGAAAAAACCTAGAGTTAAAAAATCGGAAATCTTTAGCAATTTGAAGAAAAGAGGTAGATTTTCCGAGAGTTGCGAGAAGAATGATATTAGTTAGGTCGGTGGATAAAAAAATGCAGAGCTAATTTTTCTTGCGTGGTAGGTCTTTTGAAAAAATTGGCAAAGGCGGTTGGACGATTCTTGAAGCGGAAGGAAAAAAAAGTTCTGTTGGAACGTGCCGGCCACTCTCATCCCTTTCTACCACCTAGTCCAGTGAACGTATGTAGAATCGCGGTGGTTATATATCTATTATATATGCCTGCGACCCCAAACGGAGCGACACGTTAACAAGACAAAAAACAGGAGAACACATTTTAACGTCACAATTAAAAATATTATACATATATTACCGGACTTGGAGCCACGCCGTTCCAAATGTACCTTCCATACTAGCGCTCATCTTTCTCTGACATTTCTCATATGCGATATGCACTGTAACGATCGGGGAAGAAAAAAAAGTATTTCGCTCGCTCTAGTTGTGATTTTGAAAAGGTTTCTTTATTTAAATTATTATCTGAGGGTGTTTTTAATGATTTTGGAATACAATCCTTTTATTATTAACCACATGATCTAGAAAACTCTTAATTTCGATATTTTTATTTTTGTTGGATTTCCGAAATGCTAATTGCCATTAATTTAGTCTATGAAATTCTTTGAAATTCCATGAAGTTCTTTGGAATGTTTCGAAATTCTATTTTTAGTATTTCTAATGATCTAGAAATAAAATGGTACAAATTATTTCTAATATTATTTTTTTGTTTCAGGTTACGATTAAGGAAATAAGGAAATAGATAAAAAAAGGAAATAATTAATTAAGGAAATACATATTTCATCAAATCTAAAATGAGAGGAATTTATATAATTATTGGACTGCTGCGTTGTAATTAGAGGGATAAGGTAAAAATCCTTTTATCTAATGCTTGATATGCTCCTTTTAAATGAGAATGTCTGTTCATACACCGTTCTCACTTTTCTCTCTGATATTCAAACGTTTTACATGCGAATCTCCTTTCTGGACAATAAATCCGCATTAAAGTAATTAAGCATGAGTTTACGAGGTGCCGACTCTGCGATTGATACCGACTGATCACCTTAGGCGATTTTGCAAAAGCACTCGAAGTTAATGAGATCGTGAGATACGTTCAGAATTTACACCCTCAAAGAACAATCCCTTTATGCGTTTATTCGCTAGAGAAGCTTTTAAATTCACTCGCCTGTAAATTGGCTTAACCATTCAAACAGAGTAAAACATCACATGCCTAGAAATAATTTTTAAACATTTTTTTCCATTGCGTATTACAAAAACACGAAATTACGAAATTTTATTTCGTGCGCGATATTCTTCTAAGGAGCGTAAAATAAAATGATAAATAAATAATGTAAAATGTATATTCTGGAATTTAAGTGTCAAGGAAATATTCGTTTCTGTTTATACTGTCATAACACATCACGTGTCGTGTTCCATATATACGGTATTCCGAGATTCGTTTTCTCCGTGAAAAAAAGTCATACGAGTTACTGTCGTATGCGGGAAAATAAATACTGGGACAAACACAAGCGAGTTTTGCAGGTTTAGTGGAAGGAGGAAAGAGGGAAACAGACAGACTGCCAGATATAGCGGAAGTAGTAGAAGACGGCTTCCGATGGGCCATATTGTGTGAGAATCACATGCAAAACGTAGAAATATGCGAATTTTCTTGCCGTGGCATAAAGTCGACTTCTGCCACCCTTCCGATTTCATTTCGTTCGACGGAAAAGTTTAAACTTTATCCGCATCGTCGACTGAGTTCCGCGACGGGCTTCCTTTCTTCAGCGGTTTTGATTTGCAAAATGAAAGTTCAATAGGGACTCGTTTCTTCCCGTTTCGCAAGCGAACGAGCTTTTTATGCCAAAATAAAAATAATGTAGACATTCTTTCGTTGAGGGAAATCCCTTTAGGAGATCCTTCTATAACTTTTATAAAAAGAATATTAATATTATTAGTAAATACTTTGTAAGAGATCGTGGTGGGTTATCTATTTAAGATTATTGGTCCCGGTCATTTATCTGAATAGGATTAATCAAAATTTATAATCAAAAAGTATGTTTTTCACTGGCTTATAGATTACTAATACTTGTGTCGGTTTGTCATTTACACTAATTATTTTATTTTGGTAATATCGATAATTTTAATGAGTCCCATAAGGCTTGAAAATATTTCCAAGAATTTTGAGAGATTACAAAATGAAAAATAATAAATTTCATGTGAATTTCAAAAGATTTTAACGGATTTCCAAGATTTGGAAGGTATTACAAAAAGTTTATAACTTTAAGAATATTAAGGTTGTTGGAGTCAAGTTCTAATCTAAAAATTGGATTTCCTCATTTTATTTAACAAATATTATAATTGGATTTTTTTCCCTCTGTATAATTAATCAATTTTTAACTATAATTATTTACATAAACAAATTCTTCGTTTTATACAAAAAGAATCGAAATTAAATATTTTTTCGCTTTGTACGCAGTTTTGCATTTAAAAAAAGATTAGCGCTAGAGAGCGAGAAAATATTTATCAATAATTTTCGTTGAGTAAAATGGAGAATGGAATTTTGAGCTTAACACTTTGATCTAACGCCTTTACTGAAAATATTAATTGTATTACTTTTTTATTTAATTGAGTATGAATGGAAGTGGTGGTCTTTATCGATTTAGAGAAACACTACTACACGTGCCAGGTTTAGAAGTCGAATACGCGAATAGTCGACGATGATAAATGAGTAGCGGGGGTCGATCGAGTATTGGCATGCCCCGTGTGTACTCTGCAGCCTTGATATAAATGAATCGTGTCCCTGGGGCCGTATCTTACGAGAATACAAAACATTAATAGACAGATAGGTACGTTGCCGTGGACGGAAACAAATGATATGTAGGAACCGATCAATTTATTTCATCAAATCCCTCGCGTTCAAATGCTTCTTTTTCATCGACCACGCGACAACAAATTCACAATCGTGAGGACAAAATGAAATAATCCCTTTATTAAATATAAAACATTACTCCTTTTATTAAATAAATATAATATTATTTGTCCTAAGTATTGATATTCGAAAGCCCTTAATTTGTTCTGCAGATACCTTCAACTGGGATAATTTTTTTGGGACAATAAAATTTTTTATTTTTAGAACCATACTGAAACTATATGTTTCAGTCTGGTTTATTTCCATAAAGATTGTAATTGCTATTGTTTTACCGGCCATAATTTATAATGCATTTGGAGCGATAACAGTCGATGAATCTGAAACACGAGAAACGCCCGTTAGCATTTAAAAAGGGGTAAAGTGAGGGAAAAGAGGTAAATAAGAGAGAATTGAAGGGAAAGAGTGGTAGGCATGTGCCTAAGTGATATAGATCTATGTATGATCAGACAATCTCCCTATTTTCTTCAATAACCCTTTGGAGTAGCTACACTTATCATTTATATATTCTCGTATTGAAATGGATTTTGTCGGTATAGTAGACTTTCTGGTAAGAGGCCAGAAGCAGCTTTGCTCTCGTTTTCTTATCGACTGAAAAGCACCGAAGTTGCTCGTCTAGTTTCCACCTAAAAGGGTGGCGTTCGAGCTTCAGAATCCATTTACATTAACGGTGTTTTCAATTAAAAGTTTTCAAAATATTAAATATACAATACATGTCGATCTCGACCAGAATTGGTTTTTAAGAATAACTTGTTTTTATCTCAGAAATCTACAAAACGTAATACTATAATTCAAAAAATCTTTATACTTAATCTCAAAGTATTTTTTTTTAATAATTTATTATGTAATCCGAAGAAAAGTGGCCCCTAATCTTCCATACCAAATCAGTAAAATTCGCTGATGAATCAGAGAGCAATTCCGCTGATTCATCATCGAATTTTACTGACTTGGTATGGTTTTCGCTGGTTCAAATTTAGAAAGTAGAGTTTATGCTTCACTCTAGATTATATACATTGTGTCATGCAATCGTAATATGCACACAAAATTGTGAGATGTAATTTAAAAAACACATACATTTAATTAAAGTGCCTTATAGCAGGGCTAGGGGTCCGGTCGTCAGGCGAATAGTCTTAATCGCGACATATCACGTGCTCGTTAACAGTTGCCACCCTCAAAGCATTTTTACTTCGACCAATCGGAATATCAGTTACTTTTTGTTGGCCAATCGACGCAAAATTCGTTGACTAAGGAAGGATCGAAAGGTCATTTTCTGTATACGTATCGTCACATTGTGCATGTTTCGTGCCTTATCTATGCTTGCCATTGGTATCAGTTAAATTTGCATAAACATCTATACCCTTGCGCGTCCCGTGTAATTTT
>UCOK01018630.1:110726-162582 GCA_900474325.1 Synergus umbraculus | reverse complement strand
GTATTAACGGTGATTTAGCGACATTAGCGACATTCTCAAATGTAACATATTTCATCTGTTTAGAGTTTAGTTCCGTTCTCATGCGACTTATGATTTTTTAATTAGCTCGCGAAAATCGAGGGATTTATTTGTTAGGTTTGCGAAATGCGTTAATGAATTTTATTTTGGTTGTTATTATTATAAACTTGCCTATTCAATTTTCAAGAGACTTATCGTTTTCTCGGTTTGCGAGGAATAACATTTAGTTTATATCGAGTCTTTCTTATCATTAATAAATTTGTTTTATATCAAGTCTTTCCGTAGCCGAGAATCGATATTATCTTGTTACTTTTTGGTTTTTTTGTTTGAATAAAGTTGTTATTGTTAATTAATTATTGCGTCTTTACTTGCCTCCCTTGGGAACCGTCCCACTCCCACGATTCCAGCCTATGAGAGGGCATAAGGTCTTACATCCACAATAAGCTACTAAATATAAGCATTACTCAATATCAGAACCTTAAACTCAAGACCACCAAAACTCTCAGGAATCGTTACACAATATTGAAAACGATGTTTCTCCTTCTAGAACTTTTCACCAGATCTTTTTTCTGAATAATACAAGGATACACTTTCGTGGAAGATTGTTTTAACTTGAAAACTTTGTGGGATTGCAAATACAGAGAAACTTTCACCTCTTAGAAACCTGTTTGAGTATTAAAGGCTCTAGAACTCTATCTGTAATTATTTATTCTATCTGTACATATTTATGTAATTATATAATTATTTATTCAATAAATTTATGAATAATAATAAGTACGGATTATTTAACTCACCGTAATCGTAAATGGAATTGTTGTAACCAACTCCAGGATGAAGTGGAAGGACAGGAGTTGCTGCCAGATGTTTCCCTGTGAACATTAGGAAGACAGATCAACATACCCAGTGACAAACTTAAAAAAAAGTTTTTTATAACAAATGTGGACATTAATGATGAATAAAATCCAACCACAATTTATTTATTTTGAACATTTACATTTTGAGAAAAGCATATTGATGCGAGGAATTTTTTCTAAATTCCCCTGAAGAGAATAAATTCGCCTGACTTATTTTAAAATGTTTTTTCTCTCAAGACCAGGTCGGGAGCAAATTTTGCTGGTTCTATTCAACTGGGGAATATTAAATTTAGTGAATCATAAACGAAATGCAATTACGGTAACTTCCGCAGCTTTTAGCCTTCTAATTAAATATTACATTGCAGTTGAAATTTCGCTAATTTTTACAGCTTCTTTATGAATTTCTTTATAAATTTATAAACACTTCTTTGCTTATAAATGTAAGACTGGAGAGTTTCTTTTTTTTTGCCTTGTCTCGACACAATGTAGCTTTTTCTGTCAAGTTCTTTATAAATTACTGTTATTATTTTTGAAAGCAAGTTGTCAAAGCAAACTTTATTTAAGATCTGGTTTGAGATTTGCTCGAGGCTCAATTCATGCTTAGCATGAAATAAGAGAAAGTTTCTTTTTCCATTCTTGAAATCTGTCGCCTGGAGGGTCGCTGACGAAAGAAGTTTTTAAACGTGCCATTCCACAAGGAATATATGAGCTTTTTGTGTTTTTGACGCAAACTTCTACACCAAAGGGCTTCCCAAAAAGCTGATGAATGAAAGAAGCCATGTGTTCAATCATAAGATGTTTTAGTTTCTTTTTAATACTAAATTTACCTGAATCTGAATCTCATAATTTAATCTCTAATTTTGATTGTATTTTGTATGAGATTATTCTTCCACTTTCTTATGATTAAAATTTTTAAAGGTTTTTTTGGAAAGTAATTGCAAAGAATTTTTAGTGAAAAACGAGCTTTCGACTATAAATCAAAAGGGTGACAAGAAAGAGATGGAATTTCCTAGAAACGAGGTGTGAGTGAAAAGTTGTCACGATTTCAGACGTTAATGTCTTTTCAGGTGATATTGGTATCTGGTATCTGCAGTGGAATTAATGACCTTTTTGAAAGATTCCTACTGTATTTTATAATTCTGATAAAATGATATTTCGGAATTAAATAAAAATAGTTAAATTTAAACTAATTTCAAGTGATCTAGAATTTTTATTCGGAAATATTTTAAAAAAACAAGAATTAATTTTTCTTATTGATTTATTTTCAAGATCGTAATATGAATATTTGCTAAATCGTTCTTGTATTCGACTGAAGCAGAAAATAGGAACACGATGTCGAAGAGACTGATAAATTCTGTCCTTACATATTTTCCAGTTGAACTCTTTCAACTGCAGTTTATACAGTAATCCTTTTGCAGCTTTGCTTTATCGCTTGCGATAGTTTTACGGGACTTTTATCGAAAAATCACATGCGCAAACTTCTGTGGCACTTAAAAAGTGTTTATAAAGTGACTTTATAAATATGTTGAAAAGAAAGGAAACTTAATAAAGTTCTCTAACTTCGTAAAAAAAAAAAGAGAATTGATTATCGAAAAAAGTACCGAAAAATCTAAAATATACAAAATCCAAAACTTCATATCCAAATATCCATATCTTTATACTAAAAATAAATTTATAAACCACTTTGGATAAGGAATTAGCAAAACTTTATAATCAAGAAGTAATTTCGTAGTTATTACTTTCTGGAACGGCGAGAAAAGATTTCCGTTTTACTCTCTCGTGCAAACATATTTATCGAAACTTTCGTCGAAGATAAAAAGAGAAGACCCTAAACTAATGCGAAAAGGAGTTGGAAACGCGAGACGATGTCTTCGGTATTTATTTTCTCATCGCTTGCAATTCCGAAAGACTTTTACGAGACGTAAGCTCCTCGAATTTCTCGCAAATAAACGGCGCAGGGTTTTAGTTTTATTCCAAGACTATAGCTAGCAAATAACTGTGAGGAATCTCGAAAACTGAGTAAAATAAAATCGACAGTACAAGTGTAACTGTAAAATATGAGTTTTAAGAGTATCACAACTTTTTATGCTCCCTGATCTACTGAAATAACTGTTTTTATTAGGAAAAGTTGGCAGTGAATAATAATAATTAATTTACAACGTTCTATATATAAAAAAAACATCACAGTCGAAATTTCAGGAGTTTTGTCTGACTAAACACATACCATTTCTACTGAAAATACTTTGTCTCGCCATACATTGACCTGTACTACTTAAATATCTCAATTCACTACAAAATTATTATCTAAACATGGCTGACATATTGACTTTTACTACTTAAATGCATTTTTTCCGTAAACTTGGATCGAATTATTAATCCAGAGTAACTGGAACTCAGTATAAAGTACGGGATCATGGGAACTATCAAGTTTAATTGCTTCCCTGGAGATCAAAGTTTCATTATGATAAAAATTTCAAGCGGTATCTTCGTAATGCAAAGTACCATGTGCTTTCGTGATTACGTACTTATGTATTCTCCACTTTATTGAATGTAGGTTGTTACATGACGCCTGGCAGACAGTGCAAAATGACTAGGTATTTTTTCATGGTGAAATGTATTATAGCGACTGCAGTGTGGCAGCTGTTACATGCACATGATCTTCTAACGAGTTTGTGTTGCGCCTACAAACCAGCCATAAAATGTTTTACGATTACGATGTTGAAACACTGCGGAAGAGTTATTTCAATAAAAAAAACCAGTCTCTGGTTGCACTTGGATTAATAAAAAGATTTTTGAGCACCTCTTACCTCCGAGAGTGAATATTATATGTACATCATCAGAACTTTACTTATAAAGGCAGTGAGATGTCGTTTTTAAAGTTCATAAAACATTTTCATTAAATTCTTCATCATCAATATGTTCTTCTCGCCTTCTGAATAATGTTACAGTATTTTTAGCATGCTTTCATCTGAATTTTACTAATTCAGAGACAGAGAGTAAACAGACATTGAGAGATAAAAGAGAGTGAAATATGCTATGCAAGAGTTGAAATACAATCAGTTTTAGTATTTTTTCATTTTATCTTTATAGTAGCAAAGATGAAGATTCGATCTGGAATCTTTGACGTGAAACTTCTGGAGCGAGCCATTGAGTATAACGGAAAGAAGAAGAAGAAAGGCAATGCAAGGCTTAGCGAAAAGAGGGAGAATATCTAAGGGACGTAAATAGACGTACCTTGTATCCCAGATAAGCGAGAAGCAACGTCTCCGTCAGCGATATCATTGCGAGAATCACCTGGATGATCCACAATTCCAAGGGTCTGCGCACCCACAAGATCGCGTCCCAGTTGATGGTTGGATTGTCTTGGAACTCTTCTCCAGTAAGATGTCTCGACACCAGGAACTCGCTCTTGTTGCCGGCCGTGCAAGCGTAACTGGGAAAAATGCAAGAAGAGAATTTTATTTCAAACTAAAACTTTCATTCGGCGCGGTAATATTGGCGCCTTTTCTCTCTGGCCTTTTGCCATAAAAACAAATTGCTTCCTGTCAAACGTTATTTTCCACCGACTGTAACGATGATTAGGTTCTTGAACTGATTTTTGTCTCCAAACGAAGAAAAATCTTTTCTGTACACAAAGAATATTGTCAAATTTTACTTGACTTTACAAAATTCTCACAAATATTTTCCTTGACAAAATAAGAGAGTATTTTGACATTTTTGTAAGTTATTTAGAAGAAAAACGTTTTTATTATTGATGGAGACTCACCATGCGGCGTATGTGGGATCGTTGTCTGTGACAACCCGGAAAATGTACAGGAAGCATGTTAGTAGTTTGAAAAAAAGATTGGCCAGTCGTATCCTGAGACCTAAAATAAAAGAAAAAGGGTGTCGTAAAATAAAGTCGTAAAAATTTCTCTAATTGTCACTGGATTCAATAAAATTGATGTAGCAGTAGGAAAATTCACTTTATACATATATGATCGTGTAGAAGAACATCACTTATTATTTTCCTTCGTTTTATTGTAGCATAAAATGTTACATCTGTGATATTCTCTCAAGGGTCATCAAAACTAGCACAACTCTATCTGCGATATTAAACTCTGACCTATTCTCTAACCATCCTCCAACATTTTAAGTATACATGTCTTCACGAGAAGAAGTATCATATTCAGAATTCCTTCTCAAGCATTATTAACGATAATGGCGAGTTCAATAATAACGTAATTCAAGCTCCAGCTTAAAGATTATTAATTTGATGAAATAAACTGGTTTTTCACGAAGTTTCAGGTATTGCTGATTTGAAACCTAGAATGTAATTGTGTAAATAAAAAATAAAGAGCTGCTGAAAGATTGAGCATAGTGTAAGGAATTTCCGTCAAATATTTACTCGACCGTGGTCAAACTATGCGGTTTTGAACGTCCACATCGACGTCAAATAGCCACAAAGGTTCGCCCTACACGAAGTTCTCACGCTCATTCAACCTTGCAGCAATGTAACATTCTATACACTATAAAGGTGGTGTTGTAAGCTGGAAATGGTCTGCATTCCACTTTGATGTGATATCTGTTATCGATCACAGTAATATACCTGAATATCAAAAACTTTACGACAGGAAATTTTCAATTTGACGAATTTCATACAATGATTTTGAAACCAAATAATTATCCGGAAATATTCCAGTAGAAAACAGGTCCAAATTGCTTTATAAATTGCTCTCTCTATTTCGTCTGATTCAGAAATGAAAACCAACAATTTTTATGACGGGTAAACACAAGCTGGAAGCAACTGGTTGAAAAAAAGTAGAAGTTCATAACGTAAATATCATCTTGCAATGGAGAAGAATAATTAAAGAGAACAATTTTCAAGATAGAAACCGCTGCGATGCAATAAACGAGAATTTATAAACTCTGTTGTTTTCCTTCGCCCTGTCTGACCATATCGCGTTTTTACTACTCGAGAGTTTCTCGTTTAGATGCTAAAAACAGATGTTTAATTGCTTCGTTATCTTTTGGATTTCTAGAAAAGTTTTGAATTCATTTCAAGTAGTGTAAGTAACATTAATTGTAACATTAAAAATGTTTAACATTTTCTTGCTGAGAGAGAGAAAATGGCTAGTTTACAATAAATATAAATCGTTCCACATAGTTTCTAAAATGAATAATGTTTCACTAGAAATTCCCGTTTCCGTTTCGGGCTCTCACTCTCGAAGCTTACTTATGACCAGGCTCAACGCCAAGCCCCTTGATTGTGATTTATCGTCGTCCCTCTCATCCCAGCCTTCAACTAAAGAGCTTTTCTTTTTCTGGGATTTGTTCTTTACCATTATGCTTATTTATCTTTTTTCACGGGAAACTGTTAAGCTTCTATCAACAGAAGTTCCAAATCAGATACTAATCTATATACTCCCGTAATTTTCTACCATCCACATCTTATATTTTACATTTTATGTTTTCATCATTTCTGAAAAGTAATATTTAATCTTTTCAGAAATGATCTTGTTAGTGAATTCAGACAAAACGGAACATTCTCCAGTAAATTACAGTGCTTAAGATTTGAATCTGCATAAATAGGGACATATGAGCAGAAACAAAAGGGGAAATGATCAGTTAAAGTGAAACATGTTTGTACATGATTATTGTACATGATATAGATTTGTATAGACTTGGCTTCTCTCCTATTCACAATAAGAGAGAAATATACAGGTTACTCTCGTTTCTAGCCCCATTCACGCTTTCAGTGCAAGAATACTGCTGGGTAATTAACTTACTCGAGCGTTGGTTCTTGATGAAGTAGAGTTGAAGGCGTTCCTTGAATGTATTCTCATTCACGTAGTACTCGACACGAACTCTGAAACAAGAAATGAAATAATATCATGTGACTCTCTCCCATAGTTTTCATATTATTAATGCAAATCTCCTAACTTAGAGTTAATTAATTCTATCTATAAAATCTTTGTGACTAATTGAAAAATTGGTTTATCGGCACCTTTATTCTTATTCATGATTTATTCAATCATTGGGACTTCCCCTTATCCTTATCATTGATAACATTTTTTTCCTTGTGCATTTAAGTCGTTTTTTAGTATATATACTGTGTCTCTGGAAATAGATTAGTTATAAATTACAATGCATCGATCGATAGTCGTTTTCCTTGTTATTTTTTGCATGATTCTTTACTTTGGATCAGTTCTCGCTCAGTGTAAACAAAAAGGTGATCAGTGCAAAAATCATGCGGAGTGTTGTAGTGGAAAGTGTGCCAGATGTAAGATTTATTTAAGATATAAGATTATTTTGATATTTTATTATTGTGATATTTTATTATTATGATTATTTTAAGATTCCAGAATTTTTAATTATCCCTCCATTTTTGATTTCAGTTTCATTTCCACCTCTTGGCGCAATATGCATTTAAATATGTATATAATACGGACGATAATAAATAATCCGATGGAATAAGGTAAAGAATAAAAAACTGTAGATAGATTATGTTTATAGCAAGAATAAAATAAATATTTTGATCTTATGAATAATTTATATTGTAGCACTTTCCTCAACCTGTTATTTTAACCGATTTTACAAACAAGGAAAGATTATTAATAAGGAAAATTATCTTATCTTTTTGAACATATTTTCTTGTGATAAGTAAATTCTTTATGCATTTCTTTACTACATAAAGTGCTATTCCGGTTAGAAAATTCAATTTACAACCAGAATGTATCATTCGATCATTATACTTTTCGCTCTTCTTTGTGTAATTCTTTTTACGGGATCAGTTGAGTCTATATTGTGTCGACCTCCTAAAATACAATGCAAAGTGCCAAATCAATGTTGCAGTAATAACTGCTGCAACGGTAAGTCTTAAACTTATAACTAAACAATAAATAAACTTACCTAAAAGCTTATTTACAGGATCAATTAAATAATTACTAAATTATATTAATTTATTAATATAATTTATTAATTAATTTATTTTTAATCGAGTTTTCTCTCCATTTTCAGGTTTCTGTAAGTGATCATCAATCATGCATTGACACGAAGTGGAGCTAACTGTGTAAATAAGAATATGAATCGATTAATTTAGGCTGTTTCTCTATTTAGAATGAAAATACAATCGTTAAAATTATTTCAACGTTTCCTTAAAAATCAGAGAAACAGATCGGGAATTTTTATGTGGTTCATAAATAAACAGATGAGAGGATTGTTCCTGCTTTGACAGACGAAGATGTGTAATTTCAAGATTCAAGACAATCCTGAAAGCTTTTACGAGTGAATCTGAACGTCTACTATTTTCCCGGAAATTCGTATCTCTGATTTGCTCAGTGAAGACAGGACAACAAGAAAGTTTCGATAAGCTGCCACAAAACGTAAGACACCTAGAATCGATATTCAAGAATGCATCTCGAATTGAAAAATTCGAAATTCCTTTTACTCTGAAGCTCCTTTAAAAATAAATCCTCCCCAGGGATGACTATGTACTTTATCTCCTGTTTTATTATATTTCTTTCATTCTGAGAGAGTACTATATTCTATGGTCGGCATATCTTACTTAAGAAACAGAACATTTTACAGAATATTCCGCTGTGAAAAAGGTGTTAAGATAAGAAGTAAAGAAATGAAAAAATGAACTCAAGAAATAAAGGAAGCAAGAAATTAAACATAAAATAAGAAGCGTGACAAGGAAAAGGTCACGCGAGTTCTAGAAATCAACTGGTAGAATTTCAATCTCATTCTATCGGTTATTGTCATGATCATTGATCGATCAATTGGTTCATGAAGCTCGGTGAATTCTATTTTTAAATTCATAAATGCGTTGGCGTTGCTCGGAATAACTTTACATGACGTCACGACTGTCGCTCGTGATCGTTTCTAGTTCGTGAACTCGTTCTTTGACCCACATGCTACAGTAAGTTGACATTTACACTCAGCCTATAGATTATTTACAAAATTCACAAACTGAAATTGATTTTCCTGGTTCAATTTGAAAATATTGCTTGTGTTTTAGGGTGAAATTTCACCCTGTTTTTAAATGGTAATTAGATATGACGAACCAATCTAATAGGAATGTAAATGCATAAATAAGAATTTTTCAATGAGAAGTAATGAGAACTTAATGATGAAGAGAAAGAAATTAATTAAGTAAAAGATCATGATAAGTGCGTAAGTAGAGTGGAGTGAGTTGCAGTAGGCGTGTCAAATGTGATTGGACACATGAAAGCAGCCAAACGCGTCAGTAAATTATCGTTCCTCAAATCGGTATTAACGCTTCCTTTATTGACAAATTTAGCACGAACTCCCCTTTCACTGATGGATTGGGTTGTTTAATCAAACATCCAAATCCATCTCATTAAGTTGATGGATATAATTCAGGACTAAGGATTCACAAGTATGTCTGATATATCCGCTTGATAAGAATGTTACCCAAATTATTTCCTGGTGCGTTTCCTTCCAAAACTAAAAATATTATCTGAATTTATAAAACAGAAACTACAACAATTGACGTATCAAAATAGGATCTTCGAAGCGAGCACAAACATAAAAGCAGATTTTAATCTGAATACTAAATAATAAGATTCAGAGAGAAAGTTCGACATTGCATTTTCATTCCAACTGTATTTTATGCACATGATATTTCCAGAATTGACTCGATCCACCGAGATTCGATATTTCCGTTTTGCCTCATACGAATCGCTAGATACAATTAATCTCTCGGTGGAGATCAATCGAGCGAGAGGAGCTTCCGCTCCTTGAAGACCCCGCGAGATTAATCGATCGCTGTTACCGGAAAGGCACTAGTTAGACGACAGGGAGGATAGAATCTTCTCTGATGCACTTCTTTTTTCTTTTTCTTCGTATTCCCAAAAAGTTTAGATCTTTCAACAAGAATTCTAACAAAAAAATTATAAAAATCCATAAGAATAAAAAAAGCAAGTTCTAGAGGAAGTTTTCGAAAATGAGTTGATCTTTCCTCGCATACCTTGAATCGAAGTCTATTTGCCGCCCGTAAGTATCTCAACTCCCCGAGTTTCCTTTCGATGTTTGGTTTGCTTTTCACGATTTTATATTCTGAGGGGGAATACCAGTCAATGATCTGTACCTACAATCCAGAGACGTGACTTGGGCTCGTAGGTAGTCTCTTTCTACTGAACGATTTTGATTTTACGATTCTGTAATACCACGTATTACCCAGAATCCAGTATTAAAGTTACTCGGCCTGAAATACTTGAAAATAGACATATCCGGTATAATATTCAGTTATATATAATATCCCAGTTATAATATTCCATTGTTGATATATTTTACTCGGACTCGTGTTCTTGAAACCGGAATTGATGATTTTGGGTCATGCATCTGCTTACCCGAACGCAGATGTTGAAGAGCGACTGATGTCTGACCATAATCGACTCGCATCACTGAATATGCTCGGGGATTCCCCGCGAGCCAGTGATTCGAGTCGATTATGGTCAGACGTGACATGTATTTGACGTGTTTCGCTCTCTACACACAAAAAAATCTTGAGAATTAATTATGGCTTGATTAATAATGTGGCATTCACTCTATCGTATCTTGATCATCGGAAAACATGACCAATAATCATCGGGCATCTTTATAGACATCTTTAGTTCATCTTTACGCATTTTAATTCAGAACTCGTCTCGCTTCACTTGTTTGCACAGACAAATAGGTAAGTTATGCTCGGTCTTAGTCTCGTAACCCTGTTAACCGTCAATCGGCTCACCTGCAACGACATCGATCCAGCAGGTATGACCCAGTATACAATTTCTCTGCCCCTGCACCGATAAAGCGAAAATCGATATATCGCATGTCATTCGCGGCCGAAACTTCATCAACACTTCCTATGCTTTGGCATTTATCTCTCTCTGTAAACTTACCCGAAATCACCTCATTTGTCGCTTTCCAATATCTGAAGCATTAAATCCTTTGTGTACTGCGAATCAGAAACACCAGTTAATTTACCTGAATTATTTATCTTTTGTCATTTGATCAAAGATACAGGATGGAGGCAAAAAGATATATATCTTCTTCAAGAGATTTTCTTTCACTGCTAAAAGCTGCAACTCTAATTAACCACTTCGCTATCTTTTCCGTAATCCGAGAATCTCTAAAGCAGGAATTAAACGGTGATTTCCAGGGGATAAAGTTTCTGAATGCATCTGAGAAAATCGAATCAGTATTGCGCTTGCAGAACCGTAAGAGTAAAAACCATTCGTCTGAAGTGCCCACTTTCTACAGATCTCTCTACTTCTTCGTTATTTCAACCTCGAATAATATACTTTTCTGGAACCTCAATACGATATAAATTGGAGAAGACATCACGATAGCAGGTTACGTCTCGTCGTGGAGATGGGAATCGAATCGGGACGTTCGTGGCGGACCTGCGAGTTATAATTCAGTAAGAAGTTTTCCCTTCGTCTGCTAAGTAGATTTAGACCCGATTTACTTCTCTGGTTCAGAGACGTTCAAACCCTCCGAACACGGTTACCAGAAAACGATCGTTTTCTCCAATGAAAACATCTCTTGGTTCGACTAAACAATTAAACACTAAATTAATAACGCGCTTTTTCAGTATTTATAATCTTATTCATTTATCAATAAATAAAAAAGGGAGTTGATGGAGAAACAAGTTTTAAAAGTCGTAATTCAATAATTTTGCAATCGTATAAAAGTAAATGGTATGCTGACTCATTCACTTGTTGGTTGGAAGGTGTGGTAATGCGATGATAAAGTGGACAGTAAATTTTTTTCCTATTAGAGAAAATTCCACTGCTCACGAGGAAAATTCCTACTTTTTCTAATTTTCGCAATTTCATTGAATTTCTTTGCCGAAATTTATTTAAGAATATGGATTTAATACCTCATGAATACCATCGTGATAATTAGGATTTCCATTGGGATTTTTGTAATTGTAGATCGTGTTGAAAAGAAGGCTATAGAGGAAAATTTTAATATCCATAAATTGTACTTATTATCACGTCATTGCATGTGACCTTTTTAAATACTCAATTATGTTTTACGTGTCGCCATCCGCATTGCGACGAATCGTGTACTACATCCAATTTTCGAGTCATTCATGAAAAACTTGCCTTTTCAAAGTTTTCAAATCTTATTACAGTTTCTAAAGTTCATGTTTCTTTAGTTCTTTCGAAGCTTATTAGTTGTGTTTTTTATTCTTTGAATTCAAATTAAATTTCAACAATATTTCGTAGAAATTTCATAATTTCGTAAGGATTTCAGAATCTGACGTAGGAAGTTGTTTCAAGGAACTATTTACTGAACAGATGCGATCTTAACGCCTTCCGCTCAGCAGAATCTTCAAGGATAACGTTTTCTTGAGATTACCAGCTCGATAAGAACGATCAAATCTGTAAATATCGCAGCTCAGTAAAGCTTCAAAAGCACATTTCTTGAAATGGTTTAGACCTTATTGGAACGACTAGTGCATTTCTGATGACTGGATCCATATTCTTCTACTTTAATATTTAAATCCGAGTGAAGAAAATTCGCTAAAATCTTTCCTTGCAAATCGAGTCAAAATATAATTGAGTTAATATAAAATAACAATATTACATGTTTAAATTATTTAAATATAAAATAATCTTGAAAAAAGTGAGAAAAGTGTCCTAGTGACAGAAAAGTGGATCATAGAGTGCAATGAAGATACCAATCGTGCATTACACGCAAGTGTGACAATAAAACTCCGTTCTACTTTGGGGTCTTCGAACTACTTTGCATAAAATTTCTAATGTCAATATGTCATTACCTCTCAATTACTGAAATATTGTCATTTTCTGCAGTGGGAACGTTCTAAAAATACGTACGTTTGTTTGGAATATGCAACTCTTGTAATAAAAATAGCTGGAATATGTACATGCAATAGGTGTATAATTTATTCAGAGGAAACTTGATACAATCCGATTTTCCTCTAAGTATTGTTTTATTAAATTAATTTCCACATTGTGGAAAATGTGATCGAAATATGTGGCGTTTGTAAAGATTTTATGGAATTTTACAAGATTTCTAATACTTTTAATTGATTTTAAGGGATATAAAAGGATTTTAAATGTTATCGTAGAATTTTAAAGAATTTCAATTAGTTTCTGGGAATTTTAAGAGAATTTCACAACTTTAAACATATTTCAAGAGATTTTCATGACTTTTAAAATATTTTAGGGTATTTAAAGCATTTTGAAACTTGTTAAGGAATTTTACTGAGGGATTTCAAAAAATTTTACTAATTTTTGAAAGATTTGTAACATTTTTAAGGATATCATGGAATTTTATGAAATTTCGAATAATTATAAGGGATTTTAAGACATTTTTCTGAGTTTGAAAAGATTTTATGAAATTTTTAAGGATTTTATGGGATTTGACAAGATTTTTAATACTTTTATTAATTGATTTTGAAGGATATAAAGGGATTTTAAATGTTATCGTAGAATTGTAAAGAATTTCAATAAGTTTCTGGGAATTTTAAGAGGATTTCACAACTTTAAACAGATTTCAAGAGATTTTCATGACTTTTAAAATATTTTAGGGTATTTAAAGCATTTTGAAACTTGTTAAGGAATTTTACTGAGGGATTTCAAAAAATTTTACTAATTTTTGAAAGATTTGTAACATTTTTAAGGATATCATGGAATTTGATGAAATTTCTAATTTCATCACTTAAGAATTTTAAGAGATTAATGCTTTTGAAGGTTTCTGTGAATTTTTAAGGGTTTACAAGGGTACTAGGAATTTTAAGAAGTTTAAACAATTTTCGTGAAATTTTCATGTCTTTTTTCCTTCTTAAAACTTCAAGTCACTAAAAATCCACTAAAATTCCTAACAAAAACGTATGCAAGATTTTCGAGACATTTAATTCCACCACACACACTTTTTACAAAAGAGAGGACATCGATTTTTCTATAAATCGAAAATTTGCAGTATTACAGAATTATAAATCTGCAATATGTTAGCTTCCGATAGCAACAATTTTGACTAATACATTCCCATAAGGCCATATGATTTCCGGGATTAACGAGCTTAAGTCTCTGCACCGATGACTGAATATCGATTTTATAAATCGTTACAAACATTTCCGTCATATTATTTTGCTATCAGAGTATCATGTATAAAACCTCATGTATTAAAATACATATTCCATGATATTAAAGTGGATGAGTTCTTATACACTTTCCAGCCAGAAAATTTTAAAATACATCTGTCATCAACTGAAATTTGCTTCGACACATATTTACTTCTAAAAGTTCCCGGAAAATTGTTCAGGAAAATAAAGAAAACTCTCCATAAAGTGAAAAAGTGAAGAGTATCGAAAAATACACAATTTGATGTGGACTTAAGGTACTTAAAGCTGAAGTAAAATTTTCAGGAAACTCTAACCCAGTCTGACTAGTCTTAGGAGGCCGAAAACTTTGATCGTTAGGTGCTACACTTAGTCTGCTTGTCTCCTGCTCAATTTAACTTTAACACTCGCTATGCCATCGCGACCCCAAGAGTTTTTCCGCAGACCCAATTACGGCCACAGCAAAGTGAGTTATCTCTGCGGTGCCATCTGTGGTGATTCTAGAAACGGGGAAGGAAACGTGCAAAAAGAGGAGTTGTCATGTGACACACGTTTGTTGTCATGTGCGTGACTCTAAACCTGCGTGTCATTTCATATCTGCCTGACCATCTCTTGCGTCTCAACCTTTTTAAGTAAATAAAGAGCCTCTCCTACATTTAGGCATGAATTGTGAAATGATATGTGGTAAATGTCAATTTATTTTCGATATTAATAGACGAAAATATTAACTCTCCCTATAATAATAACAAGAACGAATTTCCGTTCTCTTTCAATATTATATGATTCATTATATTTTATTTATCTAATCTCTTAAAATCTATATTAAACTTTGTGAAAATCTCTTAAAATTTTCAGAAACATCGAGATTTTTTTTAATTCAATGATAACGATTCAAATCCCTTTTATTTCCTTTAAAATCCATTAAAAGTATTAGAAATATTTTCAAATTTTATGGAATTCTTAAAATTTCGAGAAAAATTTTCAAACTCATAAATCCTCTGAAATTCACGTTAAAATTTCATGAAAATCTCTTTAAAAAATTAAGGATTTCATCAAATTCCATGAAATCCTTAAAAATATTACAAAATCTTTTATAAATTAGAAATATTTTATGAAAATCCTTAAAATTTGACGAAAACCTTCGAAATATTTGTAAATTATACAAAATCTTTTAAAAATCATAAAAAGCTATTGAAGTTCCTCAATAAAATTCGCTATAACGTTTTAAATTCCTTATTTAAATCTCACAAAATACATATTTTAAAAGCCATAAAAGTACCTTGAAGTCCGATTAAAATCTGATCAAAGTCGTGAAAAATTCTAAAAATTCCAAGAAACTTCTTGAAATTCTTTAAAATTCTATGATAACATTTAAAATCCCATTATCTCCCATGAAACCTTGAAAAATTCCCTTAAAATTCCTAGGTTTTCAATTTATTTCGAGTTTAGACTCGTATCGATTGTCGAAAATCACTATCGATACTTACACTCTCCCTTATTTCATAAAAATTTCATCTTATGCACACTGCCACATATACTTCGTTGATTAGTCATATTTGCCTTGGATCAAAGGTAAAATGAATCTCTAGTTCTTTTTCAGAAAAAATAGACTTGTCATCTTGTCTGAGCTAATGAGGGACTTCTTCAAATAAAGTTGAAGCAGAAGTAATGCGATCGCGACTACGTTTTCGAGTGTGCTCTCAAAGTGGGTCAAGATTTGTAATTTTGTCGACTCGAATATTTCAGTCCCTAGTTAAGTAGGGAGGATTTAGGTTGACATATAGGCCAATTAATTGGAATTCAGTCCAATATATTTATATGATCTCAATAATAATAATTCCACATTATATGAGTAATGGACATAAGTCTCTTTACTGGTGGTGGTGGACCATTAAGGGAATGATTGTCTTCTACTCGACTGCAGGAATATACCACAGATTGCATTACAAGCAATGCCGTTATTCCTGTTGGCACACATTTCACGCAAGTCACCCCGGAAATTTATATCTGGGGAATGTCTACTGGGTATTATTCCCACATGCATGAGACAGGCCCTAACACTTGTGCCTTTCCACATTTGCTACAAGAAGAGAAATTACAAGCACCAGATGCCAGTTCAAGGAGACCAGAATTTGTGACGCTTGGGAAATGATCTTGAAAACAACTAATTGCAAAATTACTTCATAAAATTATAGTAACATTCCTGAAATATGAATTGCAATAAAAATCGAAATAATCATAAAAGAAAGTACACTTAAGTAATTCAACTTAAAAATTAGACATTCTTTGACAAATCTGAAATAAAGTTTTAAAGTTTTTCAGGGAATAATTTTAAGGGGTTTCAAGAAATTATTCTGATTTTTAAAAGACTGTAGAATTTTTAAGGATTTCATGGATTTTTATGAGATTTCTAATAATTTTAAGCTATTTTAAATGTTAAAGAATTCCAAGAGGTTTTTAGGAAAATTTAGAGATTTGCACGATTTTTTTCACATGGATTTGAAGTGATTAATTATTTTGAAGATACTCAGGATTTTCAAAATATTTTGTAGAATTTGAGGGATTTCAAGAGGTTTTTATGACTTTAGAAATATTTTAAGGAATTTGAAGTAATTTAAGGAACATTCCTGAAATATGAATTGCAATAAAAATCAAAATAATCATGAAAGAAAAAGATGTGATTTTCCTGGGAATTTCTAGAGTTGAAGTTTATTAGAAGAGCTTGGTCAGTTTGCAACCCCTTTACCACTAGCTTGCCCATATAACCCGAAGTTTATTTCCAAACCATTTGTTCCGGTCGTATCCGAGGTTGTTATACAACCAAGATTTTTTAGACTTACATATGTAACGTGAAAAGCGAGCGTCGTAAAACCCTCGTCAACCTTTAAACCAGCAAGAAACGCGTAATTGTCAGACAATGCATTACGTCTCGAATCATTCTTCATGTCTTGAAAAGTAAACCCCCTTGAATTTTAAAAGCAATAAATCAATCGTGAGCAGATATGTTATGCAATCTTCAGTAAATTGACTTATTATTGTTGTATAATACAATTATGATCGGATAGCTCATGAAAATATGATAAAAGCGAGGTAATATCGAGTGTCAATGGCATTACTTCGATAAAATATTCGAAATGCTTGTTCATGATAAAATCGGAAGATTCTTATTACGGCAATAAAAGAGAGAAAGATGGAGAATGGCTCGAAAGGCAGGCGAGGTATTTAGATGAGAGATTTAGTGATTTATTCGTCAGCCGTCATTCGCACGCAGCCTTCTGGGAGTTTCGTTCTTCTACTGCCTCGTTTGCACGTCAAAAGGTCGCCTGATATTAGTTGAGAGTTTTCAAGGAACTTAAGCTGACAAGAGCATAGAAACCTGCTGATGGAGTGTATAGTGGCTAGTTTGGAGAGCATTAGGTAAGAAAGGGTGTAATTTGTACTTAATAGAACTATGGCGAACTCTAGCAGCTTTGAATACTAACCACCACTTCAAAGATAAATGATGCCTGCGCAAAAACGTTAATTAATTATCAGTAACTACTTATTTAGTTACCAACGAGGAATTCACAAACACAATACTGTTTTTAGACCTACAACTAGCCAAAAACTCTATTATGGGTTCATTTTGCTTTATAAAAAACATGTTTATAGGTTTATAACAATTGAATGAATATATCAATAAAAAAAAGATCTGAGTTCTCTTTATTTAGAATTTTTCCGCCTCGTTTATTTCCGTTTTCGGTGTAAATAATAATTGAATTATCCAGAATATGCACAATGAGAATTCTTCACTGGAAAATATAAATACTGAGCATTGATTTGAAAATAGAACGCCTCCGGACAATGGAGATAACAGTTATATATATTTTTATTAAAAGTATTAGAAATATCTTCAAATTTTATGGAATTCTTAAAAATTCCAGAAAAATTTTCAAACTCATAAATCCTTTAAAATTTCATAAAAATCTCTAAAAATACTTAGCAACCTCTAAAAATTTCTCAACTCTTAAAATCTCTTTAAAAAATTAGGCTTCATCAAATTCCATCAAATCCTTAAAAATATTACAAAATCTTTTATAAATTAGAAATATTTTAGGAAAACCCTTAAAATTTGACGAAAACCTTCGAAATATTTGTAAATTATACAAAATCTTTTAAAAATCATAAAAAGCTATTGAAGTTCCTCAATAAAATTCCCTATAAAGTTTTAAATTCCTTATTTAAATCCCACAAAATCCCAGAAACTTCTTGAAATTTTTAAAAATTCCATAAAATTTCCTTAAAATTCCTAGATGTCTTTCTTATCCTTCAAAATTTGATGAAATTCTTTTAGATTTCGTGAATTCACTTGATATTTCTTTAAATTACTTAAAATTACTCAAAGTCCCATTAAGTCTGTAAAATTACTTAATATCCTATGAAACATCGTGAGATCCCTTAAAATTACATAAAATTCCATAATATATGGACAAATTCCTTAAAGCTATTTAAAATCCTATGAAATTTCATCAAATCCCTTAAAATTCCTGACAATCCCATGAAATGTCGTGAAATTCCTGTAAAATATCTTAAAATCCCTTTAACAATCTACAAAATTTGGTAAAATTCCTTAAAATTACTTCAAATCTCATAAAGTTTCATTATAGCTCTTAAAATTACTCAAAATTCCATGTAATTTCGCTAAATTATTTAAAATTCTTAATAATCCAATATAATCTCACCAAATCCTTTAAAAATTTCTGGCAATAAATGTTCTTCAAATTACTTAATATCTCATAAATTATCTTAAATTATATTCAATTACTTAGAATCTCTCAAAATATCATTAAATCCCATAAAGTATTTAAAATCCCATGAAATCCCTTCAAATTCTTCAAAATCCAATGAAATCTCGTAAATCCCATAGAATTTCCTTAAATTCCATAAAATATTGATATCCTTCAAAATCTGGTAAAATGCCTTAAAATTAATTAAAATTACTTAGAATCTTCCAAAATACCATCAAATTGCATTAAATTACTTAAAATTCCATAATATATGGACAAATTCCTCAAAGCAATTTAAAATCCTATGAAATCCTATGAGTTCTCTTTATTTAGAATTTTTCCGCCTCGTTTATTACCGTTTTCGGTGTGAATAATAATTGAATTATCCAGAATATGCACATTGAGAATTCTTCACTGAAAAATATAAATACTGAGCATTGATTTAAAAATAGAACGCCTCCGGACAATGGAGAAAACAATTATATAAATTTTTCTATACCCTGAAGCGTTTTGTAAAATGAATTGCAAAACAGTAATATTTTAGCTGTATTTTGACTTTTAATTCCTGAATATTGATTAATCGTGTTAGCAACATGTCAACACCTCCGTTAATATATTTTTAATCCAGCAGTATTTTTAATCATTAATTTTTAAACGCCGAGGTTTTTGAACTTTTGAATTGAAATGATTAAATCTATTTTCGGTTATATCGCTTAAGATTTCCTTCAATTTGAGAAAGAACATCTCACGGTTAGCGTTCTACCGTCGCGGTCGCCAAATAACCCGAGCGACCTCAGGAGAGTGATACGACTTACCCTCGGCGGTGTCGCAAAAAGAAGAGAATCTTCTAAAAAGAACCGTCGCGTAAAACTAGACTAGATGGTTCTTCTTCTCGTTCTTCATCCAATCGAATCATGAGACCCATGGGAAATAAGTTTTGGTCGATCATACGACGTTCATGCTCGGCTGACTATACCCTGGTTTATACTACTTGACTTGCTGAAAATATTTAGTATTGAATATAAAAAATCAAAGAAAAAATCAACAATATCAAATAAAATTCGACATCAGGTATCGAGAAGTCTCAAATGATCGGATTGCATCTAAAAAAAAAAAAGAAATGGGTCATAACTCTTGTAGTAAACATTTGTGCGTTCGCCGTAATAAATTCGTCGAAATAAAAATCTGTCGTTCCTTCCCCTCTGTCCGATAGTCGTAAAAGTTCCGTTTTGCTATTTCCGGATTTCAGTTGAAGCGATGTTATAGAGAACACAGTACAAGAATTTTAACAAGAAACACAAAAAAATATTTGGCTTCTTTTGCTTGAAATTGAAACTGTTGAGATGTTTGGACAGGAAAAAGGAGAGGCAGAATAAAAATAAAATGAGAAAATAGAGAAATGGAGACAGAACTTGGCAAAAACGAGGGAGGGATAGAGTATAGATAATGGGTGAAGGTATAACGAATTTTATCGAGCTTTTCCTTCCAAAGCGCTTTGCTCCAGAGGTTTCCGTAATCTTTTGGACAAAACGACATTTCCCCAGGACTCTTGCGCTTTAACGTACCGTTAAACCTCCGGTACTCGTGGTTTCAGCTCGGTACGTGAGTACTCACATGGGAGATGATCCAGCGCATTGTTCCCATGACAAAACATTTGTTCTGTTGTCTGCTGATGTTTTATTTCAGATTTGTCAAAGAATGTCTCATTTTTAAGTTGAATTACTTGAATATACTTTAATTACTTCTAATTTAAGCTCTTTCTAACATTTCTATTTGAAAAGTTCAAGAAATAAAATTGAATCAAAGATAAATATATTTGCAAGTAATTTCCTTGCTTTTTTTTTCTCTGGCAACTACTATTTATGGGCAATAACTTCTAAACACATTAAATTATAACTTGAGGAAGTAATAAATCATGTGCAATCAATTGGAATAATCGAGCGGTAACACGCCAAACCACGTTATTGACACTTCTTGAACATAATGATTTAATGTATTATCTGCTACGGAATTCATGGCATAATTTACTGTTCGTGAGAAAATCAGTGTATATTCGCGATTTTTGGGAGATTTCCTGACATTCAAAAGATTTTAAAGATTTTCAAAATATTTTGTAGAATTTTGAGGGATTTCAAGAGGTTTTTATGATTTTAGAAATATTTTAAGGAATTTGAAGGATTTTAAAGTTTTTCAGGGAATAATTTTAAGGGATTTCAAGAAATTATTCTGATTTTTAAAAGACTTAGAATTTTTAAGGATTTGATGGAATTTAATGAGATTTCTAATAATTTGAAGCTATTTTAAATGTCAAAGAATTCCAAGAGGTTTTTAGGAACTTTTTAGAGATTTGCACGATTTTTTCACATGGATTTGAAGAAATTAATTATTTTGAAAACATTTTGTGGAATTTCGAGGGATTTCAAGAGGTTTCCAGGAATTGTAACGAATTTTCCGGAATTTCGAAGGTTTTCGCGAAATTTAGAGTCTAGCAAACTTTGTAAAGCTTTAAATATTATTTCATTAAAAATCTGTATAAATTTTCGCATAACGAAGCAGAGAACAGTTTGAATACTAAAATGACAGAAAAAAGTTTCCTATTTGCAAATAATAATTAGAGTTTTTAATTCAAATTATCACGCTGCATATCAGTGATAAAAAAAAATGTCTAGACCGTTCTATGGGTTTTTGAATGCGCCCACTCAACATCATTTCTCAATTGAATCACTGCGACCATTAACAAAAGGTCTAGTTAGTAACGCCAATAATTAGAAGAGAAAATGGAACAACAAGCAGTGGTCTGTTTGTAGTTTCATTGTTCTATACTTTAATAGGGAAAATCTCGGGGTCTGATAATCACAAGAACTCGAAATGGTAAATCCACTCATAATATCGGTCGACCATATGGGATTAAAAATATCATAGAATATTGGGAATTGGAAGCTTTAATTTTCTAAAATGAATGTTGTCGCTGCCGATTATCTCAACCACTTTTGTTTAGCAGAAATTGGATTTTCTTGGGAGATATATAATTAATATTATTGAGTCCTAATCAATTAAAAATAATTACAATGGGTAAATAAAAAATAAACTTACTTGGAGTAATCAAATTTATAAGCTCTTCTTATACTTAACGATTGTCATAAATTTATCCAAAATAAACTCACCTGGAATAGAGAAAAAAATTCTAGATAAGTAATTTAATATCATTAGGTTTAATTATTTTGCTGTGGAATTATTAGTTGGGAATAGGAGGTGATTTTATTTGAAACAAAATGTAAAAAAGCGAGGAAAATTCCAGTAGGTTATCATTAGTTTGGCTTGATTTTACTTGATGAAAGAAAATCGTGAAGATGGACAGTGGGCGAGGAAAGGTAGAAGGAAAAGCCTAAAGAGGTTGAAAAAATTACGAGGGTAAAAGCAAAGTTAGAGAACAGAAAGCCCTTTCAAATAGAGAATTCAATCCTCCCTCTTGCAAGGTAACTTCTCAAATAAATGATATTATTTTCCAATATCGTTAATTTCGTTAAATATCCGTGCCTTTTTCCTGTACAATGAAAATGTCTGAAGCACTGATAATCGATAGTATCATGACAGATTACTTTTTTTAAAGTGGAAACAAAAACAAATTAAACTTCTGCTCGTTAGCGAGGCTCGGTGGTGATTAACAAACTTGGGAAATTATCAAGTGGCGTATATAAATATATATATCATGTATCAGCTTAATCCTTCGATCAAAATCAAACTTGAAAATATCTAACATCTGATAAATTCCACATTTACATAATATAATAATTTCAAGTCTTTGAAATGCCTTGAAATGTATTTTGTTAATTTATTATAATTTTCATCATCGAATGAAACAAAGTAGAATTTTTTCAAGAGTATTTTTTACGTCCTGTTTTATCAGATTCTCGTTCGTCAAGCAATCAATAGAGTTCCTGACTGAACTATTCCCTCACTATTCACTGAAAAAACTGATAAACTGACCTATTTCGTAATCGACGAAACGAGGGGCGTAATGGACATTTTTGATGTAGTTCAAACGTGTAATTTGAGAAACGAATTAAAAGTTGATGAATCAAACGTCAATAATCATGAATTAATAAGTAGTCAGTCATCGGGCTAATTTGGAGGATTACGAGGGTAGAGTCTAGGAAACTAATGGTGTTTATGGTGTCAATGGCCTCATATTATAGCCAGTGAAAAATCGATATCACTTTTTACGAGCAAATTTTCCGCAGGTTCTTCTGAAAACAAATGTCGGCGAATATTTAGCTATGTTTCGTTACCAAAATGTGAGCTTTTAGTGGCTCGGGAATCGGACTTCCCCATCAATTCGATCGACTCCTATTAAAGCATGATGGTATTCGAGAGAACCAGGTATTTCGATTAACGAACATCCCCCCTCCCTCTAGAAAACGTGATTCCTGTCACTGACATGAATTCTGCAGAATTCGACTCGTTTTGGCAAAAAGCTCTTACCATTCCTAGAAATCTCTTGAAATTCGTTCCTAAAAATGTTTCGAAAATCTTGCGTATAAGTTTCAAATCTGATTGGCTCTGGTAAGACTTCAAGTTGTGAGAAGAAAAAGAAAATAATCGCGCGTGTGTTGGTTTGATAGAAAGAGTTCCTCATGGAGGAAAATACAAGTGCCTCTTATTTCTCGATTTGAAATAATGACAAGCTTTATATCTGCTTTGAAGTGCAATTCAAGAGGATATAAAATTATCCGTGCAATTCATTTAAAACTAAACTGGATAAGATCAAAATTAATCGAGCGTCTCTAAAGTTTGAAATTTGTCCAAGAATTCCAAGTAGTCCAAGAGTCTCAGTTAACGATAGTAAAGAAAACACGGGGAAATTAATTGCGCGCTAATACAGGTCGTTTTCCGCTCATTTATTTGCAACAGGTGCCTCGAAGGCTCTTCTTCTCGATAATGGCTCTCGGCGCAATCTTATAAAGGATCGATTTTATCGCAAGTAGAAATCCGTGATTTTAATCAGCCGAAGCCCTAGTTTATCATTTCTCCCTCGGAACGATATTCTATGTTATTAATTTGAATATATTAGTCGTAAAATGGATAACTTTGTAAAATATGTTACGTTTAAGAATATAAAACTTGCACTGGATCTGGAACCTAAAAGATCAGTTTTAAAATCTACTCTTTTTCGGAAGGGGATTTTATTTCTTTTTTATTTTATCTGCAGCTATAATAAATCGTGGTTACTATCCATACTTTGAGATCGTGTAAAAAAAAATGTCTAAATATATTTTAAATAATATTTCATTAAATACATTATTATTCTATTATTCTGTTATAATAAATTATGTAATTCTCCTCCATTATTAATCTGATAATAGTTAATCGAGTGATTTTTGTGTAAACAAAAGTTCCATTGTTATTGCGAATTATTTGAAAATCAATTATTGGTTGTCGGATGGAAATAACTTTGATCTAATTAGTTGCATATTGAAAGTGTGACCTTCCACAATCTGCTTTTACCACACATTAATTAAAATAAATGGTGATAAATTCAAGGCAATTTAAGTTTCCAGTTTACGTTTTTATCATTTATTTTAAGCAGAAATATATAAATTCTTAAATTTTTTTTTTAAATAAATGTTAAAAAAGTGAAAGCGTTTTCCCTTTGATGTAATATCGTGAGAGCTAAAGCTCTATTGTAAAATGTGATTTCAAGTGTGACGCGAAGCAACAACTTTCGTGACGAAGTTTCAATTATTCAATTATCTTTTGCACAAAGGCGAGACAAGAGAGGACATAGTCAGACGAAAGCTAAGAGGAAAAGGGATTATATAAAGCTCGTTCTCTTGCGAAAAAGTTTCAGTGTCAGAAACAGACTGGAGATCAGTAACCTACTTCCTTTACCTCCTTTAGAGAATAATCCGTTACAAAATGATGTCGACTAATGCCGATGGCAGGCACTTAAGTGACTTCGGTAATTAAGTTTATTAAAAGCGGTAATTAAAAGCTCTTTGAAATCTCGGATGATTTACGCGCGTCTAACAAGCATGAAGTTTTTAGATATATGTACATCGTTCAAAAAGTACAATTATTTTACAATAAAAAAAGCAAACAAACATTAAAAAGAATAATCTGGTGCATTCTGCATCATAGAATCCGAATCGACAACTAGAATTTTTGCTATTTCTACAACTGTACTTTTTTCCTCATCGTAACGCTGGACTGGACACAATTTTCTATCGATTATTGAACTCCTGATATTTACTTCAACGAATGCTTGAATTTAAGAAAATATTGCTGTAGTTTTGAAACAATATTTTATCCAAGCAGATTTCCTGTGCGAATTTTTCACATTGTATTGATAATTGCTTTCCCAATTTCATTTTTAATTAATGCAAATTAACTTATTATCAGTAGATACCCATCCAACCAAAACAGTTGAAAATTCACTCATCTGAATGATAATAACGAAAATATCAATAATTAATAATAAAATTAGCATATTTAATAGCGATAGTTTCTCTTTACACTAATTTCCTATTTCATGATCCAAAAATAGAAAACAGTGCGTTGACAACAATCTTGCAATCTTTATTAATAGTTTAATTTGTATTTCCTAATTACGTACATTTAAAGCAAATGGCCATTTATTGAGGGGTGGCCAATTATTCTACTCACTACCCTAACTTCCATTAGAAAAACACATAAAGTACATTCTAATTTGCATGAATTTATCCCTGACTGTATTCAAAGTATAATTTCATCATTTTCTTTCCGCTTTGTTCAATCTTATTCCACCAAGATGAAATAAATTATACTTTTCTGGCTATATAGAAAGAAAAATTGTAAGACTGAAAAGCCCATGGAATGAGTGGCGTGTTAGGCTTCCTTGAATTGGGACTATTAGACTTCAATTTTTCGTGACTGGAAAGAGAGTCTCGCCATTTTACGTATCGGGAAAAGAAAAGAGACTGTAATCACCAAGAAATCCCTCCGGAATCGAATAAAGCGATCACTGAGACTTTTTTCTCCTGAAGGAAAAACGAAAAGTTTAAATTCCTGCGAAGATTGTGGAGATAGGTAAGTGGAAGACACTAAGAAAATCAGAACTGCATTTCTATGATATTTATTTAAAAAATTGCTCATTTTTCAACGAGATTATAATTAATTTTTCTATATTATTGGATTATTTTTATCTGGCATAAATAATCTGGTATCCTTGAAACTTTCGTGTGTATGAGTGTGTATTTTTCAAGTTCCCTCTAAGGTACAATCACTGCCATGCGAAAAGGATAGAGATCAAATATTTGCCAACCACTTGTCTCCGGAATATTCCCTGCCAGCGAGGATAAAGAAGGATTCTCTTTTGTCGAAAGGGAAACTTGAATTGTTAATCTCTGAAGCTGCAAAGGCTTAATTAAACTCTCATTGATGCCAATAAATGCGATTTTGATTACTTTCTGTGTATATTAATATAATCTCTCGACGTTAAAATTAAAATCAACACTCTTTTTTATATTATTGAATGTATGGCGGAAGTTTTGGTCGGATGCAACCAATCGCGAGGGGATTAAATTCGAGGTAATTGAATCCAGTTGTATATCACCGACAATCATGCTTCGGAAATCCACAATCGAAATCCGCTGATGTGCAATTCTGACACATGGATATTGAAGTCAAAGCGACAAAATTTTCGTTATGGAGAACGTGTAAATACCACAAAACACCCCATTCCATTGAAAATAAACCAAACATTGTTAAAGAAGCAACCATATCATATATCAACAGAAAACAAACAATTTTTGTTTCATAACTTTTAAAAATCAACAATGAACATCAATAATTAATCACCATCAATCAAGAATATACCATAAAATCGTATTTTCAAATAAAAATAAACGGTAAAAAAATTTGTTTTATCTCTGCTCTTCGTTTTTCATTGACACTGTTTTTCTAACGAGTTTGTGTTATATTACTTTTATTAGCAATTCCGACACGATGGTGAACATTTTTTTGTTTAATTCAACTCCCAGTGAACAGTGGACTTGTTATTTCATATGAGAGCTTTTTATTCAAAGTGCAAACGTCACTCTTTATTTCGATTTCGGTAAATGAATTTAACTTGAGTCTGTCATTTTTCCAGAATTGTCATACACAGATTTTGAAAATGTCAAGCGTGCAAGTGGCAAAATTCCGTGAAGGAAAATTTTATTCTTGAAAAAATGAATCTTAAGCCTGGGGAATCCTTAATTTAGGGTATCAACTCAAATGAGCGGATTCGCTTGAGAGAATCCAACATTTGAATAGATCCAGACAATCCCATCCGCAATTTTGAGGAAAGGATAATGTTTCGACCTTAACGTCACGGTTGAGTATCTCTGAAGGTAATTCATTTACACGGTATGTGGATCCCACTGATTTGCACAAAAAGGGGGGTAATAACACAACAGCGTTGCTATTATCGCTGGTATAACATCGTATATTTCATGCCTGGTGTATAATGGACCTATAGCAAAACGTGCACGTCACCAAGCGGATAATTAATTGCCAGGTTGACAACTCCCTTTGTATCCGCAGGTTCAAGTAGCCTATCAAAAGAAAATCGCCCGGCTCACTACTCTCCAATCAGATAATATAGGAACACCAAAATGCACTTAAAAAAGCATAAATTTGATATTTTATTGGTTGAATTGGTTCCTGACAGTTTATCAGTAAATTATTAGATCTTGGTCTTATTTTCTAGCAAAAATATACGCTGAAAATTGTAATGTACCTTGGAATGCGATCATAGCTGTCCCAACTCGTCAGACAGTTGTAACTGCTGTATCTGCTCGAAGTCGCCATCACTATCTTCCTCCAATTTTAATTTCGATTAAACTACCGATCCTCCACCCTCAGCATCCCACCTCCATTTTTAATCATCACTCTTTCTTAGTTTCCCAAAGACCCACAGAATATAAGTGACATTTTGCCTCAGGGCATTGGGGCTTCAAAAGTTCATTCTCAAACTTTTCTTTATTTTTACACTCCTCGAATTTATAAAAAAAATTAATCTCGGTTCTATATTTCCCGCTCCGCTTCACACTTTTTATTTAACTTCAAATTAGGCTGTTCTTGTCTATTGGACTTTATATTTAATTCACATTTCTTCACTAGACTAGATTATATAGTTTATAAGTTATATTTAGATATTTTTATATTTATTTATTATAAGGTTTAGTAAATTTATACTATATTTATATTTATATTTAGTTAGAGATCTATACCCGTTCGATATATACTTTCGTGCGCTGTTTCGTAAAAAATACAGGTGTTGTAGAGGTAGAAGAAAATAAAGTATCTCCGGGACTAAGCCACTAGATTTTGGACCACGACACTAGTTTTCTTGATTGGACCGCTCGTTGCCGATTGGACCACTTGAATTTGATACTACACGAAATAACTTGTCATCACACGAAATAAGTCGTCATCACACAAAGAAACTTTCCACCACACGAAATCAATTGTCAATACACGAAATAACTTCGTTTCACGAAATAATTTCGTTTCTCGATTAGCGTACGTTATATTAAAAATATTCTACGTCATTGGACCCGCCAACCAGCGTTCGACATGGTTTTGTAGCTTTAATACATATATAAGGAAGGTACTGCCACGTAACTCGTCTTCGTGTCTCTAAATTACGTCCTTAACCGATATACATATGTCTCGACGATTGATTAGTCGTCGAGGGTGAAATACGTCAGGGAAGGTCGAATCCCTCTGTGAAACATTGACGCATAAAAGGGGTACAAAAGTGGCACAAAAGCGGAAAAGTAGCCCATTCCAGGTGCTAACTTTCCGCCAGGCCTAATGAGCCTTTTTACCTTGTGTCAGGTTTCTTTTGTTGCGATATAAGCAACGGATTCATTACATCCAGAATGAAAATTGATTTTCACCCTCCTCCCTATTCTTCCAATTAGCCACAATTTTGTACCACTGCTGATTATCCATTTCAAAATTCCCGCCACTTGTCCACTCCCCTAACTTCGAAAACAAAGTCGCAAATTTATAAGAAAATCACCCGAGCTTTCTTCAGACATATGATCCCGAGCTTTATTTATTTTCCCTCTAACGACGGTCACAAAATCGGGTCTCGGGGTCGGTTGTCCTTCCAATTCCGGGCCAAATTTGAGGCGGTATTTCACTCTGCAAATCGAACTCTTTCATGATGAAAGAATTTCTTAATTGAATTTAGTTTATTTGAATTTAATTTATTTGAATTCTTCCGGGACCACACGCGGATTTTTAATTCGGATTTAACTGTTCAAATTTCACTTTCTGATGGTCTGTTTTTTTTCATAATAATTTGTTCTCTTCTCATTTATTATCACTAGCGCGAATCTGCTCAGAGGCAACGACACTTTCGTTTTAAAAACGGCATTTTCTTCTCAAATTGTGGTTTTTTTTCGTTTTATTTATGATTTTTTATAATGAATGAGCTTTCGACCGTTGATCCGCGCGAAAACGGTCTTGCCGCACGCACTAGTCGTTTTCGCGCGATTCATTTGCACGCCGTGAGGCCGAGAGAGCCGGGGTGACTCTCTCCTCAAGTTCGAATAACAGGAAGCCGCTATTCGGCGCCCTGAGCAGCGCCGACTGGCGGTAAGAGCCCAAAATTACGGGGAAATACTGCGCAAGATCAGGGAAAGAGCAACGATGCTGAAAGCACGTCGACGTATGGGAGGTGGATCGTCACGATCCGACGAACCCCTTAAAACACAGGTATAAACATTGAGGTCTAGATTCTCTATGAAAAATAATAAATCGAGCTCCGCCCACTTTTTTTTACCCCCTACTGCACTGTCAACTTTGTCTTCGACTCATCAATCTATTTGAAGGGGAGGCAGCAATAGAAAAAAGTCGTTTTTAAAGGAATTATGCTTTCTCACCCCTTAAGCTAATTTTTTTATCGGCAGGAAGAAAAATTGGGAAGATTTGTTCGAGAGACTAGAGAAAGATACTTGAGGGGACTTCTGAACTTTCTAATTTTTCTTTTTTTCATTTTCGTTGGAGAAAAATAAAATAAATAATTCATGGAAAGGTTTCACTTCATTCTGGGGAAATGTAGGGGTAGTTTTTTTCATGTATATATATATATATATATATTGGAGGAAACATTTGTAGGAACGTTTGCGAATTAGGAGGGCATCGATTTTTAATTAAAAGGTATATTGGAAGAGCGTGAGGCTTTTAAATATTTTATATAGAGCACTAGCTGCATGTCTAGTAGATTCTATTAATTTAATTTGGTATAAAATGATAAAACACTGAACATTTTTAAATGGGTTTAGTTTTGTCATAATATTTAAAAAAGAACTTGATTTAGGAGATGATTCATGGCAAATATAATACTAATTAAATACCATTGGGAATACCATTGAATACTTCTGGGAATATTACTGAATTAGTAGAATTTCATCGGCACTGTAATTTATATGTATAATATATATATATAATAAATATATAATATAAAATTAGTAAAGAGCTGAATAAATCTTAAGAAGCTTTGCATATTAATTTTTTATACCATGATCTCCCATTTTAATTCCATTGAAGATTCTCTTAATTAGAATTTTTTATTCTTTTAAATAAGATATTTAAAGTCAAAGAATCGGCATAAGAACTTTGGGATTTATAACGTCTATTATCAGGAAAAAAATAAGTTGAGCAAGAATCTTAGAATAATGAAATTTTAGAATAACGCAACTTACGAGAAATTAATTTTGATACTTGAAAAATATTAAATGAAACTCCGGAAAAATAACTTCTCTACACGTAGTGTGTAAAAGACTTTTCCAGTTTACAGATCTAAAGAGGGTTGCGTAATTTAATCTCACCAGGAAATGGCACTGAAGCATAACAGAAAGAGAGTGCAATACATCGACCGTAAGCTTTCAGCGCTGCAAGATTGACACTTGAACAATGAAAGCAGTTTCTATGCAATCTCTTAATTAGAAATTTTCCACCTTTTTTTTTCAAGGGAAATATTAAACACGGAAGAGAAAATGAACTTATAGATAGAGAGAATTATTTTTTTAAAGTATAAATCAACTCGTGAAATTGAATTTAGGTTTTTTATTATTTTTTTTTCCGCTTATCCTTGAAGATAATCGTTTAGGCCAGTTGCTCAATTTTTCAAGATTAGGATAATCTACCAGAAAAAAGTGAGTGAAGCCGATAAACGACAACGATTTCAACACCCTCGGAGAATTCGAGAAGTTTTTTTTTATGAGAGGATTATTTCAATCTAAAAAGACATAAAAGAGGTGACATTTAACCGCAAGTTCTCTCGCGTGAAAGAATTACTGATGTACGATTATAATTGGATAAATATCTGGTAGTTACATCCGTATAGAATGTTTTGAATTCAATCATATTTTCCGAAATAATTGTGGATGTTTACGAGAGACTGATACACAATTATGGTCTACAATTCACAAAATAACGAGCGCGTTCTCTTGTCCCAAGCGGTAATTGAGACAAATTATTGCAGTTTAATTTTTACAAACGACTAGTTCATCACGACTATCTTGTTTTTTACTATACATATATTTATAAATTTTTTTAGTCTTTTCTGTCTATTCTGTAAGAGTTTTTAAAGAAACCTTACATTCTTCATTCTTTCTCTATTTATTTACCAGTGGGCGAAAGAACCAATTACAAAATTATCCAACTAATCCAGAATTCTAAGAACCAGATTGAAGATTACCTCCTACTCAAATTTCCACAATAAACTTCGTTAGAACCTTTTGAAAACAGAAAAAAATTCGTAATTTCGAGGAACTGTGAATTATAACATTTTCATCCTCCAATAAATAATATAAGACTTCGATCCTTTTTCATTATTTATATATAACCGATCCTCTAGATGAGAAATTAAACCCAATTTTACCTTCAGACCGTAAATATTTTTATTCTAACTTCATAAAGAATCTTCCGATCGGAAAGTTCTATTGATCTATTCGTTTAGTTCAATTAAATTAGCTACTAAAATTTCCCCAACCTTTTCCTGATTGTATCTTCCTTCAAAATAAACTCACCCTTTTTTTATTTTCTCTCTGAACTCAGGTAATTTCTTAAGCTAGAGGAACCAAAGAGGAATTTTCTGACATGAAATGACACGTGTCATTTTTCCGTTGTGTCAATTGCCTTTGACAACGATCATCCTCGGATATTATCGATTTTCAATTACCATTGGCAGCTGGCGCCTGGCGTGTTCAAGTTATTTCATGCGCGGTCTTACGTGAAAACCTCTGACAGCGACGACACGCCATTTCCTGAGATTGCTTTTGAGTCAACGATTCGTAAAATATTTTTCCGATTTGGATTAGCGAGCGATCCGTTGGCAGATCAGAGCAAGCCGATTTTCTGTTGGTACTTGCTGAGAAAGGCACTTCGGATAAATCGATATTCGATGATATTCATCGTCCGATATTACCGCCTAGAGACGTCATATAGGCTAGGTATAGGGGGCACGTAGGTACACAAGAGCCCCGCCTACAAGTACTATCAAAACTAGTTGTAGGTGGAGAGAATGAATATTAATCTTGTCTACCATCGAAACTGACATGAGCGAGAGCAGGAGAGACCGGCATCATATAGAAACCATGTTTCATTTATATACCTTTAGTCTACTCCAAGCAAACGATAAATTATCAATCGACCATCAAATTTAATCACTTTTGTCTCTTGTGGGTATTTACTTTTAATTACTGTGTTTTTCATTCGTGAAAATTCAATCTTCAGGAATTTCATTTGTATTTCTGTACCCAGGAAAAAACTTTTCGCGTATTAAAGAAACTTTTCTTGAAATTAAAGAAACTTTCTTTGCAAAGAAATTGTATACAGTCAAAGAAATATTTCTTTCGTTCAAAACAATTCTTTTTGAATTTTTTCAGTTTTCAGTAACAAACAGTTTTATTTAATTAAAATAATTCAAAATTATTTTGTTTTAATCATATAAACGTTGTTTTCTGACAATGAGTATGGAGTGTCCTGTAAACATGGATTTTCAGATTAATTATGAATAATTTAAGATGAAACAACTGGGGGGGGGGGGATTATGTAAATTTCGTTTCCAATTTCACTTTTTGATCTACTTTTGAATCAAAAAGTGGAAAAGCAAAAAGTGAAAGTGAAACATGTAAGAATTGTTGTCTCTGCGAATTTACGAGAGAAAGTCTGACCAAACTTGGTACTTACTACTTAATTTCACTGAGAATGATTCTGATTCCTTTTGGAAGGAACTTTTCGTATAAAAGTTAATTAAAGTTAAGTTTATAATCTTCCACCTAATTTGTATAATTTTATTCTAGTTTCTAGAAATTTTATAATATAGAATTTTAATTATCTATTCTAAAAAGATGATTGAGTCGAAGTGATTTTCGACAATCGATACTTGCCGAATCGTAAATTCCGCTCGAATTAAATTTGAAATCTTGAATTTGGTTTCGTTTATATAATCATTTCACGAGTCTAAACTTGAAATACAATGAAAATCTAGGAATTTTAAGGGAAATTTTTGGAATTTTTAAAGATTTCGTGGGAGATAAAGAGATTTTAAATGTTATAGTAGAAATTGAAAGAATTTCATGACTTTTAAAGTATGTATTTTGTGAGATTTAAATAAGGAATTAAAAACTTTAGAGTGAATTTTATTGAGGAATTTCAAAAACTTCTTATGATTTTTAAAAGATTTTGTAGAATTTGCAAATGTTTCGAAGGTTTTCGTCAAATTTTAAGGGTTTTCCAAAAATATTTTTAAATTTGATGAAATCTTTCATGATTTTAAGAGCTTTTAAGAGTTGAGAAATTTCCAGAGGTTGCTAGAATGATGTTGAAGGTTTTTATGTTGATTATTAACGATTTTTAAGTGATTTTTAATGATTTTAAAGAGATTTTTAGGATATTAAAACGATTTTGTGGAATTGTATGAGATTTTAGGACATTTCGTGAAATTTTAAGGGATTTTAAAAACTTTGTAAGAGTTTTATGAGGTTTTAAGGAATTTGAAATATTATCCTGAAATTTTAAGGAAGTTTATGAGATTTGTAATAATTTTAAGTGATTTCGATAGATTTTAAAGTTTGTCATCGAATTTTCAAAGGTTTCAAGAAACTTTTAGAGATTTTCACTAATTTTAACATTGATTTCAAGAGATTAATGGTTTTGAAGGTTTTTATGTGGGTTTTTAACGATTTTTACGAAATTCAAGAGATTTTTAGGATTTTAAGGAATTTGAAATATTATCCTGAAATTTTAAGGAATTTTATAAAATTTCTAATAATTTTATGTAATTTCGAGGGATTTTACTAATATTTAAATGATTTTGTGATAATTTTAAAGGATTTCATGGAATTTGAAGATATTTCTAATACTTTCAATGGATTTTTGAAGGATATAAAAGTGATTTGAATTGTTATCATTGAATTGAAAAGAATCTCAAGAAGTTTCTGAAAATTGTAAAAGATTTTCACGAATTTTAAGCGATTTCACAGTTTTCCAAAAGTTTCTTGGAGTTTTTAGAGATTTTCACGAATTTTAACATAGATTTCTCAAAATATGATCAAAAATAATCTTCGATTTAAAACGATTCTAAATCTGTTAAAGGCGTGTTTAATACATCAATCTCTGAAATCAATAAAGTTGTTTTCTTGCTCTACACTTGATATACATCTACATGTAGTCGTTTGTAAACATCTGAGTGTATCAGCTTCAGACAATGTGTTCTGAGAACAATGATAAGCATGTGTCTCAGCACTATTCAATTGTAGACAGAAGAGACGAAACTCAAGATGGAGTGAGAGAAATAACACTATAATCATATATATTAGTCAATTAAATTATAAGGACTATAATTCACTGTGCTATTGTCCCCAAAATGAGACGGAAGTTTAATTACATTAATTCACTTGGATATATTATAGTATTTTAAAAATTTCTGTGAAAACGAGCTCAATAATAAAATAAAACTAAAATTCCAATCTCATTGGATTATGTGAAATTACTTCTGACTTGTGATGGAGAATATAACACTGTAGTATAATCCTCAGTGTATATAAAAAAATGTGATTGATCTGGCGTGATAATTTTATAGCAATCCCTCTCAATGGCAAAAAATGACCCGGATTTCCTGTTTCCATCGGCTTCAATCATCGACCTACTCGAGATGGAACCGGAAATGAGAGTCACGTTGCAAAGTGCACTAGATAACAGGGAAACATTCGCACCACTTGTGGCAGAGATAACGAGAAAGGTCAGGTTTTCAAAGAGACATCGAATATCGACACTAATAAATTACAGCTGCATTTGACATAGAATTGGGTTACTTTTTTTTTAAAGATCGAGAACAAATTAATAATAAAAAGTCCGTATGCACTGGGAAAAAATCGATTCGCGCGACACAATTTTTCCAGTGGTCTGGATTAATGGAATATCAAATTATTATCAGAAATTGCGGTTTTATTTGAATTAATGGAAGTAGGAGATAGTGAGATAATAATTTTCAATTGTGGCGAGATTGATAAAGTTGCAACCATTTCTGTGAATTCTAGTTCGGAGGGTTTCCGTCTCGTGTCACCGCAATTGATAACTTCCGAATTGACTTCCGGCGTTTAATCAGCTGCGAAATATGTGAGAGCGCGTAATCGGAACTCGTGGTAATTGAGATGCCGAGATGCTGTTCCAGAGCATCTTCGAATTATCGATTTCTCGCATTCTCGAGAGTTAAGCGCAAATCATGAAGTAAGAGGACAGAATTCTTAAGTAGACACGAAGAATTGCTGTCTACGCGAATTTACGAGAGTACGTCTGACCAAACTTGGTACTTACTACTTAATTCAACTGAGAATGATTCTGATTCCTTTTTGGATGGAAATTCTGGTATATTGTTGCTTGAAAAACGATGACATTACCTTTTCTGAAATGGTGGTCCAGAAATAGTTGATTTGCTTTGTAGAATGGATATCGCGTAAATCAATATCCCTGCTTTGACTTTGTGCAATAGTCTGTTTAAAGAGACAGTTATTTACACGTAGAAACCTAGAATATAAATTCTTTCTAAACTGCAATTTTTAGGAAAAATTGATATTTTTGGCCCTGAGGATACGATAACTTCTTAATAAATATAAAAAATGAAAGAAATGATGATTTTTAGTTAATCACAATCTCAATTTAAATTGTTGACGTAGAGAGAATGAAAATGTTGGCAAAAGGTTTGTAAATAACATAGACATCTTGAGGAAAGCGGAAACACAAGAACTTTACTTTGCACTGCTTGTTTTTACGAATGGTTCAATCGATTCGGGTGAAGAAATAGTTGAAGCTCTCGAGATACGTGCAAATATATCCTGCAGTTATTTCTCGAGAAGGGAATAGCTTTCGAGAAAATGTTCATAAAACGTTCAGTAGAAAGGGGGAAAGAATTTCAAACTTCTAAATTGTTTTATCAACAATTTGAAAAAAATGTTTCCTCCTTTCTTTGTTTTATTGAATCGATATTTTAAATTTCGCAAGCGGAATATTCATAAAAGAATAAGTAAGCTCATAAAAGAATACCAAAGATAAGGATGATGTTAATTAAATTATGTGCGTACCGGAATACAGAAACTTGAATTATCTTAGCCTTTTAAGCTCCGCTGAGACAATTAAACTCGATGGCAATCAACAAAACTTACTCGAAATCCGAGTAAAACATAATCTGCTCGAAACTGAGTTTATTTATTCCAGTCTCGTTTCAAATGTGGGAGGAACTTCTTAACGTCTTGGGCTCTCGATCGTCTTAAGAAATTGAAAATCCTTCAGACTGGAACTCAAATGAGTCTAGATTCTCTTAATTTACCGAATATTTACCTAATTTTCCTAAGTAAAATCATTTAAAAGAAATCCTCCCTTATTCTGGGATTTCGAGCTTTTGCAAATCGTCCCGAACATTTCCTCCACTTTCGCAGAATTCACTCCGAAATAAACGTCTCTAGGAAAGTTCAAAACTTCAGGGTTCTCTCAGTTCGTATGTTTTCGAAGTTTATCCTCGTCACTGGAAAACTTCACGCTTTCGGTTCGTATAGAGACTGCAGCATGTCAATCTTCTGTTGAATTAGGATCTTCTTAACTTTTTTTAAGAAGAAAGTTTTACGAAAGCAGAGAAGGAAAGACAAATGTCCAATGTGGCTGACCTGCTATTTGTTTATAAATTTAAAAGAGAGCTTAAAACAAATTTCGCTCATTCGATATTTTAAAGGAATTCTTCAAGTTTTAAAAGATTTTTAAGACCTCTGGGGAATTTAAGGGAACTTTAGAAACGGAAGAGTCTACCATATCCAAAAAATTGATGAAGAATGCTTTTTCCGATTTGAATTTATCGGAAAAGAATGATTATTTATATAGATATTCCGTCGTGACGACAGTGATGGACCTGTGATAAAATCGAGTCGAAATTACCGGTCGCTGTCGAGTAGCGACGTGCAGCAAGGGCTGAATACGATTAAACGTAATATCATTGAGACTCCACTTCCGCTGCATTAGCTCTTGGAACAGCTATGAGGTTGGGGGTGGTGAACGGGGGGCTCGCTGTTCTCCTAGGGATTTCTTCCCTCTAATTTTTACTTCACTGACTAAATTATGCCCAACTAAATTCAATAATTGCAGTCGCTTGTAAAAATTATCATCAACCGTATAATGCATTTAAAAAATCTCTGGTAAAATCGAAAAATATAATTACACTTTTCTCCACGGGTTCACCTCAATCAATAACAGAAAAATAAATAAGTAAAATAATAAGTATAATAATAAGTAAAAAAAGTGTTATTCTTGTAAGAATGAATGTTTCTTCAAGGAATTGTTGAAAAAGAAGAAGGAGAGTCTGGAATTCGAAAAGCAGCTGAAAGGAGGGTTGAACCTGTTGGGGATGAAATAGACAGGGGTAGCTACCCCTGCATTCCTTTTAGTTGATGGTTTTTCCGACTCAGATGAGCGGTGGCAGCACTTTACGCCAGGTGGAACGAAACATTGACTATAGGCGCCCCCTGTGCGTATTTTTCAGTAAATAGGGGTTGCTTATGGTTAGTAAACTGCCTTTACCTACAGTTACCAACATACAAACAGTGCTTAATTTATGGAGCCGCTTTACTACGAATAACAATACAGTTGCGCAGTTAATCAACAATAGTATGCTTAGCAAGAACAATAGAAACACGAATAAACTTCAGAGGACATATTTACCCTATTCTGAACAATCTGAACTGGGGATTTTCATTGCAGTGGAAATGGGACATTTAGGTGTGTCCACTGGCAATTATTAAATTAATTTCTGCATTACTAAAAAGTTTAGTTTAACTTCATTAAGAGAATGTTTATTTTATTGCCCATATTTTCCATTTTGGAAATTGATACAGTGAATAAGATCTACTTTTATAAAAAATGTAGGAAATTTGGCAGCGACTGATATATTTTTCTTCAAACCGATCAATTCTCTAGGGCTTCCTCTGCTAGTAAATAAAATATTCCTTCCTATATTTCTTTGCCTTCAATTCTAGAGTTGAGGTGGATTTTTTTTATCTTAATTAACTTGAAGATTTAAAGAATATATCGAAATCATATCTACTTCATTTTTTAGGTCGAATTTTACTGAACCATATGCAAGGTTCTGACACGTGAAAATTTCTTGTCAAATTGAATTGGGTAATCGAGCGAGAATCATGGCAGTATTAATGCTGCGTTTATCGGCTTGTCGTGCTTGCCATTCTGTTAACGAAGAACAAAAAGCATTTACGAGTTTGGCAGGCCTCGCTTCGTGATTTTCAGGGTCCAAGTGAATTCATCCGAGAAGATAAGACCGAACTGAGATTCTACAATGTACAATTGTATTTTTCCCCTCTTGATTCGTCGCAAATCGAATTCGGCCAAAACCAGTGTAGATTCAATGTAAGCGAATTGAAAATAAAAACACGGGCTATAATAAAACCGAAACGTCCTTCCAGCTCCGAGCGGAAAGAGTTTCTGACTTTGCTCTCTTTCGATCACGTTTACTTGTACTCTGAGAATGCTGAAATCAACTTTACGGGTTTCCAGAAATTTCACGGAGATACTTCAAGAGTGGAAAGTCGTATTATCGATAATACGAGGTCCAGCTTTTTCGCCCTGAAAAATATGATTCAAGTTACCATAAAAAGGAGGCTTTATCTTCTTTAGCTTCTGGAGCACCCAGAGGGGATGACATGGATTTCAAGCGTAGAGTTTTTACAAAAAGTTATTATTCAACTTTTTAGTTCGAAAATCACATGCTTCAGGAAAAAGACTATTAAATTTAAATTTTAATCGATGGAAAACTGTTTCGATTTCTTTGATTCCTATTTCGGTATTAAGTTACGATCGAAGGTTGATGTTAGTGGTAAAATTAATACTATTCTGCATCGATAATTGGGAAGTTGAACCCCATTCGCGGTTGAAACAGTAAACCAGTAATTAAGCATGTTATTGACGAACTAAACAGTAATTTCCTGCCAGAGTTTACCTTGTTTATATTCAAATAGTTGGATATTTAGTGATGGAAACTAATCATTTTGTAATTTTATTGTAACTGTAATTTTAATTTTTCATATATCGAAAAACATCAACTCGAAAGTGTGAAAAATGAGGTCTTGAAAGGTTTCATCAAGTTCTCTGTGCCATAAATATTTGACTAGAAAGGGGAAAGAACAAGTCGTCATAAAATCCTCCGAGTTCGATGTTTCACAATTTTATACATACAGATTTTACGCGCATCGCCGATGCGGCACATTGCAGTTACAGTTGCAGCTGAGTTTCAAGATTTTCGGTGTCACAAAGGTAGATGCAGCAAATCTCATGCATATCGTTATTCCAAGACCCCAAGGGCGAAAATAAATAATATAATTTCTGGCCCACTGCCAGAAAGTTTGCTAACTATTTTTTGCATTAAAGAGTAGCTGAATATTTATGCCAGAGGGAATTTTAGCACCAGAAGGTGTTTTGAATAATTATGCTTTTAAAGGGACCCTGGAATATACAATTTCATCACTGTAAATTAATATTCAATAGAGAATACAAAATTACTCTAGCAAGTAGAACAGATAAATCAGAAATAAGTAGAAAGTGAAGTTTAGAGCCAGACAACGTCAGATTAATAATTCAGTAGAAACAATCCGCTATAGTCAGACGTCGATTACAGCATTTATTATTATTTTTTTTTTAAATAAATACGATTGGATTATCTGTGGATTGAATTAACGTTTTTGTAAATGATGAGTGCAGAAAGAGGGGATTCCAGTCCAATTAATGGAAATCCGCAAAAAGCTTTCACGAGAAAGGGTCTTACTGTAAACGTTGGCGTAAATTCTTAGGCATTAAATGTATTTGAAAGTAATGGGGACAAAATGGCCAGATTTCGAAGATTCCGACTATTTGGAGGTAAGATCGTCATTTGTTTTCGTTTTCACGTCGAAAAAAGAAATTCAGAGGGTTCTACTGAATGAGAGTGAAAGTGAAATGGCGCATCGCTGCTCCTTCAGATGATCCCCTATAGCTGTATTGCAGCATTACTCTTCGTCTTTCTGGCTTTTATATCTCAACCGTCCATCAAGGAACGAAAATATAAATCACCGCAAGATATCTTCTAGTGGATTAAAAACTTCGGACATTTTTCTTGAAATAGAAATTCTTTTCGTAATATGATATTTGAAAAAAAGAAAAAGAAAGAAAAAGAAAAAAGGATTAAATTAATTTGAATTATCTGGCTTTATGACTTCAGCAGCAGCTAAAAGAAAATTGAAAAAACCATTAGAATTTACCGGATTACGTAACACAGTTACTGCTCTGTAAACGCTTTTTACCCATTTGCTTTTATCTACTGCTGCAGGCGTAAGTCCAAGTCTTTCATAAAAGGATTTATTTCTCCTTTTGAGCCAATTAGAGCGACGAAAAGGATTTTTAATATTTAAGAATTTTGCAGAGTCCTTTAGAATATTTTTAAGTCGGAATGGAATTAACTGTATTATATACGGTCACTAAAATAATTAAGTGTAATAATTAATTACATAATAAATTGATAAATTGCATAAAGATGATAATATATTAAATCAAACATGAAAAATGTCTTTTATTTCCTGTATTTGACCCGAGGAAATTCTTCTCACCTGACCCTCATTATCTTCAAGATCTTTTCACACTCTCTCTGTAAAGACTGCATTTCTTCACCTGACCAAGTTGAAGAAAGCTTATATTTATTTTGAGAGTGGTCTCCCTTCTTATCCTCGAGAGGCAAGACGCTATTCAGCTAGTGTTGACGTCTTGACCTCTGACCCCTCGCTTTCCGGAAATTCGAATAAAAGGTCAAATTCTATCCTCACCCTGCGCATCTCTTTTGTTCCATTTCTGAACTTGGGGAGAATTATAGGATGCGCAACGTTCGCAGAAGAGGGATGGAAATTACCCAGAGTCGAACCGAGACGTCCACACTGAACTGATTGTGAGTCGAACCATTACCTTTTATAGGAGTTCAAAAGAAACGGGACAAAAAGAAAATTTTGAAAGTATAATAGACTTCATCCAAGGACTCGCTCTCAAAGAATTTCTGTTAAAAGGACGACTGAAAGATACAGAAAGGATGCTATTTTTACAATGCAGAGTGCTTTTTTATGTTTAGCGAAATATTATATCAAATTTCTTGTATAGTACGTTTCTAGGGACCCAAAAATCCATAGGTACTTCTGTTATCCATATAGTTTACCTCAATTCCTATTTTTGTTTCTTTTTTTACTAAAAAAAGAGGCAAAACTCGAAAATGCATGCAGTGAAAAATCTTACCTTGGAATTTGAAAAGCAATCTCGTCCAGAGAATCGCTTGGTTGCAGGGGGGCTCTTTCGAAAAGTTTGCTGGGGCCCCTGTGAACCCTGTTTGAGTACTGCATAGACCCTGCAGTGGGTTGGGGTTGGTCCCCACAATTGGTCCCTCGTTGACCTTGACCTCGTTTCTGTTTTTTCTTTCGGTCCTCCTCCGCCTGCCGGCGAAGGTTGTGCAGCCGGAAGAAAAACACCGACATGTCTGCTCGAAACCGAAGAGGAACAGGCAAATTCAAAAAGATCTCTTTTTTTTACATACTTTTTAGATAACATCTCATGCTAATTGAATTTTGGAATTTTTTCGGGACGACTGAAAAATCCGGAAAAATAAAATTACCAATTGTAAAATTGCCGACAATATAAGATTTATTCTTCGGGAAGTTTCACTCGTCTCATTTTTTGAAAATTATAATTGGAGTGAACTTTATTTATCATTTAGGACTAATGAAATAAAATCCAAAATATTTAATATTCCTATTAAAAATGCTGAAAAATAATTTCGTGCCCTGACAACACATGCATACTTTATAAATATATTTGCAAGTGAAGCAAACATGCAAGTGGAATTGAACAAAGTCTGAATCGACTCTTAATAATTGCGAAGATCTGGAGACATCCAAGTGTGATAAGGGTGCACATGCAAACTTAAAAGGACTTAGTGACAGGCAAACAGAAACTTCTCCGACTGAACTTGAATGTAATTGAAGAGCAAAACTTAACTAGCAAAGTGCTTTTAATTATATAGGAATAATTAGGGAGAGTACGGATTTAATATTGAATCGATAATTTGGCATTCAATTCCAAATGGTGTGATTAGAAATTAGAATTATTAATTATTTCGACAATGATTTTTACTGACTAACTTTGTATATTTATTACAGCAGCGTCTTTAATTCAATTTTTTGTTACTAAATAAATCAGAGGGCGAGAAATCTCTTTCCTGGAGTCTTGGGAGAAGATTCGGTATAAACATTTGCCTTTAAACTTTTCCGATTTCGTCGTCATTTCGCCCACAGTCATAAAAGTTGAGCTTTGACTTTGATCAAACTATCTGAGGACGTGTGTGTGGCTGGTCAGGGAAAAGTCGAGAAATGAAAAACAGACGTGCTTTTCGAAGTAAGGCGGGGGAGAGAATTTCGCTTTGAAGTTCTGAGGGTTCAGGCATCAAGGGAGAAAGATTGTGGGAAGACTAATTAAACGGGAATTGGCGATATAACTCGAACTTTGAAAAGTAAATCACATACAAAAGTTGATTAAAAATAAAGCAAAAATCAATTATCATTTTTTTAAAGGTTTTAAAAATAAAATGTCCCCTGAGGACTAATTTTTTTCTGCTTCTTCATCTCGTAAATGAACTGACCTAAAAAAAGGTATATTATAATCGATATTCACAATACCGAAGGGAAATGCGTGAGGATTAATTTACCAAAACAAAATAATGAATATACACTAAGAAATCTTCATCTCCAATTTAAAATAAATATTTTCCAGGTGATTTTTAACGTTGGATTTCTTTTGAACGGTCTTTTTTTTTCAGAATAAAAAATAAACGTAAAATAAATAGTTCAAGCTCGTTAAAGTATAAATATTTTCCGACGAAGATTTCGAGCACGAGATTTTTAACTCATATCCCAAACGAGCGCATTCGATTTTATGAATAATTGTGATTCTGATATTCTATCAAGCGAATAAAGTCAGGTCGTTTGTACATCAAAACTTGCGATAAATATCACTAGAACTGACGTAGTAAGATCTCTGGAGAGCAATGTCAGAACACTTTAAGGGAGGATCTATTTTACCTCGTCTCCCTCTTCGGTAGCAATTTTCTTTATTACGAAGCCAGTGGATTTATAAACTGCGGAAGTTTCTCACACTTGTCAAGAGTGTTCTTAATAAAAAAATTATTACTGACTTTATTCGTTCTTTCTTCATTAAAAACAAATCTTAACAAATAGGTGTTGATTTTATTTAAAATAAAGAATATTATTAATTCAGGATACTGAATGTAAATCTAAATGTAAATCTAAATGTAAATTAATGTAAATCTGTATAACATGAACAATTTTTCCAGGTCTTTCGTTCTGGTTTCCAACAGTACAGCAAACGTTCATACTAGACAGGAGGAAAAATGGACCAACGGTCAATAAAGTCGAGTCGAACTATCAACCTAGAATCGCCCCCTCCTCCAGGTTTATTGTGCACCTTAAAAAGATGACGTGAAATATTTTTCCACGTAGCTATTTCGGCAATATTGCTATTCTCTATCGTGAGAACGATAACAGCTGAGATAGGAGCTACAAAAGGATGCAGATTTTTCAGAAATCTCTAAACTCTGGACAATTTTAAAAGTGTGTCAAGCTATTCTTTTCCTTCCTCCTATTTTTTCTTTATTTCCAGATTCTTTGTGAATTATAACTCAGCAAAAGTTACAACAATTAAAATTAATCATCCTAAAATATGAGATGTTTCAATAAATAAATCCAGTTTATTTTTCTCCGAAATCGTCCTTCTTCGAATAAAAATCCTCCTCGTCAATTTTTTCGACAGCCAATTTGCCCAATTCATGAAATTGAGCTTTCAGGATTAAGAAGATCGTTCACATAAAGGAAAGGTGAAAGCTTGTATCGTAAATTCAAGGGAGATATTTTTTATGCCACCCCTCAAGAAAGCAAAGGTACCAACCGTAAAATGTGTTTTCTATGGCCAAGTCTTCTCTGGGGACAGCCACAATTTTTCAAGAAATGACTTGTCCTCTTTAGTGAACTTTAAAACCTCTGACCAAAAAATTAAAAGAAAAACGAAAAAAATATTTACGGTTATTACTTTTTATTGTATTTTTCTAAACGCCCACATTTTTAACTTTGCTGATATAGTAGCAGGTTTACCAGAATATTTTCCCTATAACGGCTTTCCTAGTCTACTTTTTCCTACCTCATTCCTCTTCCGTACGCGAAATGGATCCATTAAACTGGACGGCCAGTAAACCTAGGAAAAATATATCGAAGGGGCCGGATGAGTTCAGGGCTTTATATACCAGTACGAGATTCCGACATTAGATTTCCGGTGGCTTCGCAACACACAAACAGGTACTAGGACAATTTCTGAATCAAATTATCTTCCTTTTCCGAGGACAGTCACAATTTTCTGATATAAGCCACTGAATTTCTTGCTACGCTCTTGTTAATCGCTTTTTAAAAACGAAAAACTCTAGTATATATTCCAAAAGTTGAAAATTAGCAAGATATTCATTCATTCTTAGACTTAAATAATTTGGGAATAAATTATCACCAGAGATAATTTGGAACACCCTATACTCTCATCATTAATATTACAGCTGTGAACTCCTCAAAAGCCAGACAAACCTTATTAAAATTTCAAGCGAATTTGATATTTATAGTTTCTCTGTATAACTATCTGAAAACATCTTAAAGCAAGCTTCATCAAAGCTTAATATTCCTAATCGAATACTTAATGTTGGAGCGATGCTTAAACCACGTAAGGAGTAAAGTCCTGACTATGACTCCTCAATACCATTCTCGATTGACCTGAGGTCACTTCTGGAAAGTAGGTCTTAGGGAAGGACTGATTTAATTATAAGGCTACATAATACTGTAGTCAGAAGCGTTGATTGCTGACCACCAAGTTGACTGGTAGTTCTCTCCAAATGTTTGCCATTCATTGCCTTATTGTCTCACTTACAAAGCTCGTGGGGATGAAACTGTACACTATTCTTCCAACCAACTCCAAACCCAACCACCACCTTCCACCTTCTCTACACTTTACTCAACCGAGTCTCCATCAACTGTGAATCTTCAACACCATATCTATATCTATGTCTAAATCAAGAATAACTTCGTAGGCGAAGTGATTACTTTGGTCAAATCAAAGGAGAATCTCTACCAAGTCACTTCATCGAATAAAGATATTATAGCATCGTCAATGTGTGTACTTTAGACCCCAAAAGATAAGAATTTCAAAAAATATCTACTAGTTTCTGTTAATCGGAATTTCCAAGCATTTTTCTCCACTATAATCTGAAGTTCTGCAGATAAGTCCCTTTACGAGTTTTGTGGAACCCTGGGAGCGAATGGAACTTCCGAGATATGTAAGGACATTAAACTTTGACTTTTCACAAAATCGCGGTGTGTCTCCAGAGGGCAGTGATCAACTTGTCCAGAGACTGGAGACCTACATACCTGGTTGCTTTGACATCTAACAACTTCTAAATCGTGAACAGTGTCCCTGCTAATTCCATAAACGAAGCAATTTGCGTCCTTCACTTTAGGACCGGATGGCAGATGCTCCCAAACTAAAGTTTCCCTAAAATGGATTAACAAGCCTAAACAGTCCACTACCCGAATTGTCTAAGCATTACAATTAAAGGGATTCCTCAACATGTTCTGTTCCTCTACCTGTCCTTTAATTTCGATTTTACAGACTCTCTCCAGGAACACTGAGAAAAATGTTTGGTGTGGACAACAAAACTTTTTGTTGCTATAGAAGCAACAAACATTGTTTGGTTGTGACAACCAAATCTTGGCTCTTTCAACAAATTTTTTGTTGAACCAAGAAAATTAATTTGAACCAACAAAATCTCAGTCAGTCTCAGTTTTGGTTGAATTAACAAAACTTCGGTTGGTTCAACAAAAATTTGGTTGACAAAACCAAAAATTTTTCTCAGAGAGGTGGAGTCTAAATATGTGCAATTAATATTGAAGAATTTTTATTGAAGATTTGAAGAAAAAGAATGAAACGAGGAGAAATAATGAGATCTGATTAAATCTCAGGATGTGGTGTATATTGTGGAATGTGGAATATATACAATTATAGATAGAAGAGGTTTTTGTGGAGTGTACCTTGCTCGTTACGACATTGCTTCAGGGATAAACCGTCTCTTCTTATTCTAAGTAGAACAGTCAGCTTCCGTTTTCTCTCACTATAAAGGTTGCTTTTGGTCGTTCGCCCCCTTCTCATATCCAGAAGTGTAATAGCCACCGCTTCCTACCAGCTTTGTGAATTAATATTACCCAAAACATATTTCACCCCACTAATAGCCCAGCACTCAGGTCAGGGAAAATAAAACGAAAAATAGCCACCCGGATTGCTTTCAATGATAACTAAGCCAAACATTAAAGCCAACAAATTTGGAAGATTCTTTTTGAATAATTTATTATTTATTGGATCAAAGAAATTCTTTCTGTAGAAAATGTGGGATAGATTTGAATTAGTAAGACATTATTAAATTTAACATTTATGCAACATTCTACCCTAGCTGCTGCTGATGGCAAAGTTTATTCATCCAGTTGTAATTATTATTTGAACTCTGGTGAAGCAAATATCAAACTTATGGAAAATGTTTAATTGCATGATGTAAATCCAATTTCTAGAATCGGAACGATGTTGTCTGGTAGTTTGCCAATCAATAAATGTTACTAATTGAATTTAACAATAACTGTGTTTCACAATTTTCTATCTATTTCTGTTTTTATTACAGTTTTTATTACAGAATAACTGTCAAGAAAAATTCAAAAATGACAATCTCTGAAAATTCATCGAAATTCCAGGAAAAGTTTTTTAATTCCTTAAAAACCTTGAAACTGTTTGAAATATCTTAAAATTCCTCCAAATTTTACAACATTCAAAATCCATTAAATTCCTTTAAAATTCCACTAAATATTCTGAAATCCCTTAAAACTCTACAAAATTATTTAGAAATTATAAAATTCTTTTGAATTCAGTGAACATTACTTGAAAATCGTCAAAATCCCTTGAAATTCATGAAAATCGCTAAAAAAAAATTCCTAGAAATAACGTCTTTCGACAAATTTCATGAAATTCTTAACAACTCTACAAAACTTTAAAAAAATTTTACAAATCTCTTAAAATCACTTAAAATTATTAGAAATCTCATTAAATTCCATAAAATCCCTCGCAATTCTTAGAAATCTTTTTAAATATCTTAAAATTCCTTCAAATTTTACAACATTCAAAATCCATTAAATCCCTTTAAAATTCCACTAAATATTCTGAAATCCCTTAAAACTCTACAAAATTATTTAGAAATAATAAAATTCTTTTGAATTCAGTGAAGATTACTTGAAAATCGTCAAAATCCCTTGAAATTCATGAAAATCGCTAAAAAAAATTCCTAGAAATAACGTGTTTTGCCAAATTCCATGAAATCCTTAACAACTCTACAAAATTTAAAAAAATTTTTACAAATCTCTTAAAATCACTTAAAATTATTAGAAATCTCTTAAAATTCCATAAAATCCCTCGCAATTTTTAGAAATCTTTTTAAATATCTTAAAATTCTTTTGAACTTCGTAAGAACCACTTAAAAATGGTCAAACTCCCTTAAAATGTCTAGAAACTTGAAATCCTTTCCAAAAAAAGTGGTTTCTTCTAAAAATTTTTCAAAAATCTCACATACATTATAGTTTTAAATCTGATTGGGCTTTGAATAACTTGGTTATTATTCGTGTTGGTTACCTAGTATAATTAAATAATATGAATATAATTAAAGCATAGATTTTAGAAGATGAAACAAATAAAATAAACATGCATCAAAAAAGAATTTTCATAAGTGCCGATGAAAATTTGACCTCAAATTTTGTCTGTATTATTTCCAGTGTTTATTACAGAATAACTGTCAAGAAAAATTAAAAAATGACAATGGTTTTATTTATCTTGTAAAGATTCGTTTAATTCGTGGAAAGTTTACGGGGACGAAAGATCAACAAATTTCTGTTTTTTTTTCTAAAAAAAACTTTGGAATTTCGTACGTGATAGGTCGAACTTTTACAGAAACTTTTGTGTCCGAAATGGAACTGTTGCTCATTTTCTTGATTTCGTCCCAAATCGTAAACCTAATTCCTAATTTTCTCGTTAAACCCAAGGGTATTAGTTGAGGCAATAAGCTTTTATTTCTTTCTTCTAGCGATTTGTCAGCGATCCACGTTCCGAAACAGGAAGGAAACACAGCGACAAATGAGCATCTGCGACCGGAAAAATAATCTTCGAATTGGAAAACTCAAATTGCAATATGCTTTCCTGATTCTAGAAAAAAAAAGGTTCCTAATTTTCGAGAAATTTAATGCATACAAATTCTGATTTAATTTCTACATTCTCATCAGAGAAGGTATTCGATTTTTTATATAAAAACATCAATTTGAATTAATTCCTACAGATCCACGTGTCCTTTCGAATGAAAAATGCAGAGTGAAGGTGAGATTGAAATCTCGCGACGTTCAAGAATGATATTACCCTATCGACTCGACAAATAGGGAAACCCATTTCCTTTAGTGAAGTAAATAGTTTGAGGCATCTCTACACTTCGCGATTTCAAATAAAGAAGAAAAACACGATTCAATGACAGATTCAAAAGCCTCCAGCTACATAATAGACATATATGCCGGAAATAATCATCATTCCAGATCCTTGAAGATATTTATATAGTGATTATAATGAATTTCAAGCGATAAAACGACTTTAATCTATTTTTGAGTTTCCATTTTGAAAATTACAGTGTAAATAAGCCCGGAGGATATAATTATTGCTCCAACCAAAATTTTCATTATCATAACCGACTACATGTCCTTAATTTGATCTAATTATAGAAAATAGAGCATACGAAAAATCGATTAACATGAAATTGATACGTAATTAATATCGTCCTTGCTTTATTCATTTATCTTTTAGTATAATTTCCATTCTGAAATTAGCACTTGTAAAAGAATTCTATACGGATCAAATATAAATTGGTTTTAAGGATTCATATTCATCTTTTATAAAGCTTTAAAAGGCTTTTAATCAAAACACTAAAGGAAGGAACTCTGCGACATTCTCCTTTGAAGCTTTTTCCTCTTGAATGTAAGCAAAGAATACGACAAAGGGAATTCCACTTTGATTTGAGAAATGAAAAATGCAAATGTTAGGAACAAGACACGCCTAGAGGAAGTGTCGTGTCGAATCGGCGAAATAAATTATTCACTGGTTAAGAGGTACTTTAATTCAGGCACTTCATCGCTTTTTTGCTTCTCTAGATTCGCTCTCGTGGAAATGACACCAAGATTTCGACCCAGATCCCAAGTATCAGAAGTTGACCTGCATATTGTGATGCTTTGGATTTCAATGAACTTTACCCTTTTCCCTCTCCATTCTCATTATTATGCCACTCATAACATTGAATGCTGCTTACACGCTTAAAATAAATCCAGCTTTCCTGTCAGCTCACATTGTTATCGTTTTTCTGAATTATTCATTAATATTAAAAATTGGGCCAATTGAAAGTTTTCAATTGAATGGGATTTTTTAACGAGGACAGAATGTTTTATTCGAGACTTTATAGACTTGCAAGCATGAGGAAAAGTGTGAAAGTTCAGGAAAGAGAATAGATAAAGGAAAAGTGTATGGATGATCAATCGATAACCAGAAGAATATGCAAAGCAGAAATGCAAATTCAAATTGGAATGTCTAGGGTCGAGTTTACCGGATATTGGAGTCACTATTGTTCTAGAACTTTACGGGCCCATCATCCCATGAATTCAGTTAACTTTTGATTGAAAAGAATTTTTAAGACACTTTAATGTACGTGAAATGTATGAAACGTGTGACAGTCTTTCAAAAATAGATAAGGAAAATATAATAATAATAATATCGGACAAATAAGCAGGATAAATAAGAAATGATTAAACTAAATTAACTTTTAACATTTTCGTGACTTTCCAGAAATAAACTATTTTCTCGTTATCATAAAGGTCATCTGGATGCTTTCCTGAAATAATAAAAAACACTTTCGTCGTCAATACTGTTTAATATTTCTTGTATACCAAATATACCAAATAATAAAAGAAATGTAATTACTTAATAAACCCGCTTTTATTTTTTTTCTCATATAGTATTGACTTTTCGTCAGTTTATTGTGACATCGTCAAAGTTATATATCTCAATCCAATTAATTAAGGATAAACTCTGAAATGAAGCATTAAGGTCAACCCGACTTTTGGGGAATTAAGGTGAAAGAAACTTTCTCCCACAACAATTTATTTACTAAAGCGTCAATTGAATGGGATTAAAATAATAAGATTGTTTTTCTCTTAGAAAATTATTCTTTATTATTTTTTATAGACGTTACTAGTGGCGGATAGATGTGAAATTATCAGAGGAGGGAAAGTATCAAATTACGTGCACTTTCTTTATGGTACTAAAGTTGCCTGTTATCTTTTGATCGATTTTGGAAGACAACTGAAATTCCCCATCAAGTACGATGTAAGGAGGATATAACGAGGATCTGGGTCTAGTGGTAAATCTCTGGGAGATCATTACCCTTGGCGGTTAAGGAGGGTCGAGTGGCGGTTCTCACAAGTGTCGAGTGTTTCAAGAAATGTCAGAACAGCTATCCAAACCATCCCTTAACATCATCAAGTCTAATTGTAAGCTTAGCTTATTCCTGAATCTTAATTGAAATCAATTCTCGTCTTCTATGAATATAATTAAATAATATTCATCCTATCTTAAAAAAGTGGTGTCACGAAATGTCTCGAAAATCTCGCATATATTGTTGTTGCAAACCTGATTGGCTTTTAAATGACTTGAAATTTTATCAAGGAAAATAAAATAATAACGCACATGTTAATTTGCTGGTCTCTTAAAATTTTACAAAAAACTGCAAAATCCTTCAAAATTCGTTAAAATTGGTGAAAATAACTAACAATTCTTAGAAATCCTCAAAAATTTCTAAAATATTATACAAAATTTTTTAATAATCAGAAAAATATCTTAAAATTCCTTAAAATTATTAGAAAATCTTACAAAATACCATGAAAACCTTTAAAATTTTTAATAAAACTTATCAAAAACTCTTAAATTCTTTTAAAATGCTTTAAGATTTCACGAAATCCTTAAAAATTCTCAAAATCTTTTACAAATCAGAAAAACGTCTTGAAAATTGCGAGGAATTTTATGGAATTTTATGAGATTTCTAATAATTCTAAAAAATTCCACTAAATATTCTGAAATCCCTTAAAACTCTACAAAATTATTTAGAAGTTATAAAATTTTTTTGAATTCAGTGAACATTACTTGAAAATCGTCAAAATCCCTTGAAATTCATCAAAATCGCTAAAAAAATTCCTAGAAATAACGTCTTTTGCCAAATTCCATGAAATCCTTAACAACTCTACAAAATTTTACAAAAATTTTACAAATCTCTTAAAAGCACTTAAAATTATTAGAAATCTCATAAAATTCCA